>PVIJ01003382.1:0-136479 GCA_004024925.1 Scalopus aquaticus | reverse complement strand
ATGGTTTCACTTATAACAGGACTATAGGGAGGCCGGGTGGGAGAGAGACAATCAGTGGGGGGGGACGGGGGGAGGAAGGAGCCGGAGGGAGGGAAGGGAAAGGGCACAAAATGGAATAGAAAAGAACACAAGGGACCATGGAGATGGATCACGGGTGAATTGGTGGTGGGCTACCCAAGGGGAATGCAAAATGTAAAAGGCATAAATAACAATAAAAATATATATTATTAAAAAAATGACCAATATTTACTTACTTCAGATAATAAATTATTATTTCCCCAAAGCTATTATAAATCTTATAACACTTAAAGCCTTTGTGTAACCATTATTTTTTAAAGATTTATTATTTATGCATACAAGAGCTGGGATGCAGGCCAGAAGTGTGGGAGAGGGGTGAGAGGATTCACCAGAGACAGAGTGGGGAGCAGAACAGGGAGACTGACTGAAATACACTGCTGAGGAGAGCAGCGGGTGAGGTAGGAGAAGTCTACTGCACCATGTGGGAAGTTGCCTACCCGGGGATAAAACTCGTGCTGCTGTGGCTGCTGCCAATAGCTTGATAGTGCTGAGACTTTAGCCCTTGCGCCACCAGAGAGGCCCTAACAATTATTTAATCAAGTGTTGTTTTCTCCCAAAATTTCCCTAGCAAATTACCCATCTGGGGGCACTTCTCTTTTTCAAAGTGGGGAACAGGACTAACATGTTATTTTTCAAAGGCAAAATTTCACAATTTTGTTAGTCATTACAAAATGAGTAAAATGAAATACAAGGTATTCAACATTTTGTTTTAGGTCACTAAAGAGTTATTTTTCACTTAAATGATAAAGAGAAAATAATAATGAAATATATTTTTTAAATTATGTAGTACTCAGCTTATAATATTTGGATAATTTATTCTTTGCAAAATTATACTTCCAGAATTCTACCTACTATTCGTATACTATTCTGAAAGCTCTATCCACACACATATGCTGGCATTAGCCTTACTAATTTACAGTCTGTAAAACACTCTTTCATGTATGTATCTATGTCATGGCACTTATCTCAGCCTTGGAATGACAGCTATCAATGGTCAAAGGATTGAGGGCATCCTCTTCTCTAAAATAAGAGACCAGGGCCTCCCTGGTGGCGCAATGGGTTAAGTGCAGCACTATGAAGCTGTCCAGAGGCACGGCAGCAGGAGTTCTATCCTTGGCCAGGGAGATTCCCACATGGCACAGCAGACCTCTCCTGCATCGCCCGCTGCTCCCCTCAGCAGTAAATCCACTTGTTCTGCTCCCTACTCTGTCTCTGGTGAATCCTCTCACCACACACACACACACCTCTGGCCTACACCGCAGCTTGCATGCATAAATAAATAAATCTTTTCCAAAAATAAAATTAAAAGGGCCTCCCCGGTGGCGCAGCGGTTAAGCACTGCGCTGTGGAGCTGTCAGCAGCGGCGACGTGAGTTCGACACCTGGCCGGGGAGAATCCTACATGGCGCGGCAGACCTCTCCTGCCTTGCCCGCTGCTCCCCTCAACAGAGTATTTCTGATCTGCCTGTTCTGCTACCCGCTCTATCTCTGGTGAACCCTCTCGCCGCCCCACGCCTCTGGCCTGTACCCCAGCTTGTATGTATAAATAAAAAATAAATCTTAAAAATAAATAAATAAATAAATAAAAATTAAATTAAAAAATAAAACAAGAGTCCATTAAAATAGTATCTCCCCATAGCATAGCTACTATACTCTTATTCCAGAGTTTCCAGAAAAGAATAGGCTCCCGGTGAACAATTTAGACTTCTTGTCCTTATGAAATGTAGTCCACACTCAGGAACACAAATTCCATTGTTTTCATTGAACACCAATTGTTGCAAGGCATGCACTGTAGTTGTGAAAGGCACACATTTGCTTTTCAAAGAGTTTATGCTGATCATTAGTGTGCCTATTCCCAAGCACAAAAGCTAGATGGAAACCAGAAGACCTAACTCTGATCCCAAACTAACTATGTGAATTTAGAATCAGTTCATTTCCATGAGCCGCATTTTATTCATCTGTAAAACAAAGGATATGGTGGGAGTGATACTGGGATCTCTACCAAAGATGAACCTCTCTCATATTCTACTGTCAAACTTGTCTAGATGAAAAGAAATCCTCTAAACTCTCAAATTTTAGCCAACTCTGTTGCTTACCTTCCCCACTATGTCCTTAACTATAGATGAGTCTAATTCATTTGGGCAATACTAATATTTTTAAAGTTCTCTAAATGGTTATTTCAATATAATGTAACAAATGGAAGTGTCCAATCCTCTGTGATTTTTTTTCATGAGAATGCAAAAGATTGTTTTGTTTTGAGACAGAGAGAGACAGAGAGAGAGAGAGAGAGAGAGAGGGAACTGGTCCCATTAATTCCATTCCATATATTAAATCATTGGGTCTTTTTAAAATTCTAATCACTATAGAACATTGAGAAGACACTTGCTCTTACAACTAAAATGGCCTGAATGTTCCTTCAGAAACTCCAAGGAAGTTGTTTAGCCCATCAGGTTCATCATGACTGAAAAAGATGATGAACTCTACACCTGAAAATCTAGCGGGCAGCTGATTTACTCCTTGCTCCCAGGAATGCAGTTGGGCAGGCTACACTCTGGATTTTGTAGTACAGCATTTCAGTGAAAGTTGACACAGTATCTTCTGTGATATCAGATCTACTTTCAAAATACAAAGCATAAAGTGAGAGGTAAATATCACTGTAGTCAATATGAATGAAAGGAACTGATTTTGGTAGTTTCTATTTTTATTTCATAGCTGTGTTACACTAAAAACCATGGCTTTAAACTTGTGTTAATTAGGATAAGAAAACAAGATGTTGCTATGAAGAAGGAGGTAATCATGAATAAGTGTCTCCACATTTATAGAAACATACCGAGAGAGTTGCAATATATATTCTTAAATAAATACAAACATATTAAAGATGTGGTTTGACTAATATAAAGCTTTCTTGCAGAGGTTTATTTAATATTAATGGAATATCTGAAAACTGAAAACTAAAATTACTAGTAGAGGGCCTCCCTGGTGGCACAGCAGTTAACACTTTGTGGTCCGCTCAAGTATTAATACGTGTTCATCTAGTCTCCGGTTTTTCACACCATGGTGGGTTTATTTGGAAGTATTAGGAGCTATTTCTTTGATCATACTCAGTCTAGAAACTTTACACATTGTTTTGGTGAAAGGGTAAGGTGTTTTATGAGAGATATTACAGTTTTTTTTAATATCCATTAGTTCAGGAGTTGTGTGTGTTTTATTGAATGCTTATACCACTCATGCGGTGGCACAGAAAATGGCCGGTCCCAAGGGCTGGTAAATTTAAAGGGCACCAGCACACAAAGTGTTAAGCACTGCGCTGCTGCGGAGCTATAGGCAGCGGTGTGACACGAGTTGGACACTTAGTCAGCAGGGAGATTCCCAGGAGATTCCCACATGGTGCCAGCAGACCTCTCCTGCTTTGCCCGCTGCTCCCCTCAGCAGTGTGTTTCCATCTATCTGCCTGTTCTGCTCCCCACTCTGTCTCTGGTGAACCCTCTCATTGCCCCACATCTCTGGTCTGTACCCCAAGCTTGTATGCATAAATAAATAAGTCTTAAAAAATAATAATAAATAAATAATAAATAAAATTATTAGTAGAGAAGTTGGAATATTATATCAATCCTGTTCCTTAACAAATAGTTAATTTTATTATTTGTTACTTTGACTTAATACTAACTCATTACAGGTATCTTTGTTTTAGATTCAAAAACTATTAAAAAATTTAAGCTTTAATAAATGTGTTTAAGGATGTGCACATGTGTATACATACAAATTTATATAGGAAGTCAAATTTTCAAAATATATTGACTATGTAAACAATTATCTTAATTTTATTTACATTTATACTTCATCATGTAAGATGATAATATAAAATTTTTATTCTTCCACCTTAGTTGATACTTCCAAAATACTTTCACCTTAATTGATATTTCCAATATACAGTTTGTTAATACTGAAAACAACACATATTACAGAGAAAATTTTCCTTAATGAAAGAAATTATAATTAGCTCTCCATCCTCATTTCTAAGCATACCAGCACACTAAAACTTGCTTGAAGTATTTTCTATTATCTGACCAAGCATGCATCAAAACTTTTGAATATTTAAGAAACTTTGTTTACCCCATAATCCTTCATTGCAATGGCTGTGCTATGATTTTTGCCTTGAAATTTTCATAAAAGAGCTTTACTAGAAGAAAATGCATATTAAGCCACTGTAAGCTAACTGAATTTTAATAGGAAAAATAATTCTTATGTATTTTTAATTCTTAGGAAACAATCTACATCAATAACCAAATAATAGTTTTACTCACTTGAATATATAATAATAATAGTAAAGGGGAAATGGCCTGAATCTCTAACCTTAACTGTGAACCAAAACTTCATGAAATTTCAGACCTACAGTTATTTGTGTTCGGGAAACTATAATTAATGCTAAGAATAAAAATAAATTTTAATCCAAAAGACATGATAACATTCTTACAAATAACTAAAAATTAGTCTCATGTTAGAGAGTTGTGGAGGGAGCAATTCAGAGGTATTGAGCTGATAGGTATAAATAGAAAAAAAATAAAACTTTGTATAATTATAGGAATTGGTTCATTCATTTGAGATAAATATACCTTAATGTTTAAGATAATGATCCAGAGGCAAAGTGCAAAAGCATCAGGTTTACATACGTTGTCAGAGATGTCTCATAAAAATTTGGAAGATCTTGAGGTAAATAGGAAAATATATACAAGAGATTACTTTATAGATTCAAAATAAATAAACTGTTCCTTCCAGCTCTTCTAGAATCTGGTTTATTAAATGTAGTATTAGAATCATTCCCCCCCGCATTTCTTTTACCCTAGAAAAAGCACATATTATAGGTCTTATGCTCACTTTGCAGTTCTTCAATACCTAGGTAACTTGTCAGAGAGTACCCAAAGATGCCTATGGCCTCAGTCTGGTGGAATTTCATAAATTAGCACGTCCTAAAATCACAGACTTCAGCTGACATTCCATATAAACCTCATA
Source organism: Scalopus aquaticus (assembly GCA_004024925.1). Lineage (NCBI taxonomy): Eukaryota > Metazoa > Chordata > Mammalia > Eulipotyphla > Talpidae > Scalopus > Scalopus aquaticus. The sequence continues at coordinate 131,392 of PVIJ01003382.1, read as the reverse complement.
TTTTCTAATTTTATGTTTTCTCTGACACTGCCTTCACCACCTCTGTTTTCATGTTTGTATCTATGCCTTATCTTTCTGGATATAGATTTTATTTTTCTGTGTGCCAGGCAGGGTTTTGTGTGTGTGTGTGTGTGTGTGTGTGTGTGTCAGAAAACAAACAGTGAAAAATGCTGAGTACAGTTAATTGTGGAATGTATAACCTATTACTTTAAAATACCTTGAGAATTTTCACTGAAATATTTTCATGCTGATAAATAACTTTCCTGAAGAAAGAACATCATTCAAAAACTTACTTCTCAAAGCATCACTTCAGAAACATTTTACCTCCACAAGCTCCTCACCCTATTGCTATCTCAGCTTATAAAACACTGATTACCTTGGGCTCCATGCATAAATAAATATACATAAGTCCTCTGGGAAAATGTTTGTGTACCCTTTAGCTACAGTCCTGTGGTGTTTTTTAAGCTAGAGGAGATCAAGTAATTGAATAGCAAAGCATCTATATTGAAAAAAAAATCTAACAATCCACAGACTCTAACGTTATTTTCTGTTCTATGCTCATTCAGCCCTTAGCCTCTGTAAATTACAAAGTCTATATAGTTTCCTCCAAATTATGTTCATAGAAGGCTAGAATATTGGGAATGTTGCTAATGTGAGAAAATACTTAAGAAGAGATTTAATAAGCCAACTAGTGTATTATTCAACCATTTTCATACAGTGTTTCCATATGAATTCAAGTGTTTTGGAAATAATTATATATACATTTCTCTTTCCATTTTTTTTTTGAGAACATGATCCAAATATGTAAATCCCCATCCTGAATATACAATTGCAGTTCTAATCAAATTAAATAGAAATGAATTATTTGGTTTTGAATGGGGAGTGGACATGTAAGTAGAACATTACAAATAATTGTAGCTTGGTGGTCAGCAGTGATTGATCCTCACCAAACTCACAGGAAACTCTCTCTCTGCTTAAAACCCCTAATTTTTGCCACTCAATCAGAAAATTATATATCTGAGGAATTTTAACCCATTTTCACTTGGAAATACTATCTAATTCTTCACAAGGGTGGTCTTACTACGTCTCCCATTTATTCCCAAATTTTGAGAAGCTGTTTGATCGCGATGATGTACTGCATCACCCCTGAAACACAGAGAAGGCATCCATTTTCCAAAATGTTCCATCTCCCCTGATAGTTACGGAAACTTTTCCAAGTAATTCCCTGGACTTCTCAATTTTTTGCCTGAAGTGCAAAAGCTTTCAAGGAATCATAGCAAAACTTGGCACAGCAACTTTGTTTCGCCTGGAGGGTGGGGAAGAAACACTGGTGTCCTCTTTTTCCTCCCCCAACTCTTTTTCTCAAATCTTGACATCCTGAGAGTAGAAAAGTAGGTTAATTAAGCAGGAGTCCCCGGCTTGGCCCCCGGCGGCGGTTTTCAGGTGGCTGCGATATTCGCAGCCCTTCAGTGCAGGGATGAAAGCTAGAGGGAGGCGGTGTAGGCGACCGGCTGCGCACAATGGCGCAATTATTTGTCTAAAGTTCCATCCTCTGCAAAACTCCTTGCATAATTCAACCGTAATTAGGCCGACGGTGTTTTCTTTAAAAGCATGACTTCAAGAAGGGAGGGGAGTGTTTATTTACTTTGGAGCTTCACTTCGAGTGCAGCTTCCGGATAAGCTGAAAAATGATTACAGACAGATTTGCACCATCTGCGTGGAGAGTTGAAAAGTTTGTCCTCTTACAAATCGAAGGTTTTCGTACTTTCCTTTGCCCTCTCCTTATCAACAACCTGTTATCACAAATTGACATCCGAAAACCACAGATTCGAAAAAATTCCACCAAGGAACTGTGCTGTGCTCATTTACCTAATGGTCCAAATGCTGGCTATCCCCCTGAATTTTATTCCTCCCGTTCAACCATATTTCCCACCAGAACTAGAGTTGAGACATGACTTCTGCTTGGGTCTCCTTCTGGAGGGGGCGGGAAGGGGTTCTTACTTGGAGTTGGCTTGAGAAAATAGCCATGTAGAGGGAAATAAATTTCTGGCGCTAACTAAACTCAATCCAAACCAACCAACCTAACAACTACAACTAGCTTTGAGGTGAAAAAACACCTTTGTCCCGGTGGGGAGAAAGTTGGAGGTTGAGCACTTTGTCTTATTTTTGTCATATTCTTACTTTTGTAAAGTAGAGGTGATGCAGAAGTGACGGTCACGAAGAAAAGGTATTAGATGTGACACTACAAAGAGGTGCGCTTTTTTTTTTTTTAACCTCGGCCGGCTATTGTTGGTCCACTACTAGAGTTGACGCTAAAAGGTTCCATTCTATATCGTCCAGAATTATTTGTAAATACACACTCTAAAAATAAACAGTTACGTATGTCCATTTTATTATAGATCACCTAATATATAACACATTTTCTACTGGATAATATTGCTCCCTAAATGCAATTTTATTGTCACTCTTAATATGCAATATAGTTCCCAAATGGCAATACATATCTAATGTAATATTTATCACCATAAATATCTTACTGTGTAACATATACGACCTATTACATCTATCATTAATGTACTCTTGCAATATATAAACATGAAATGAAAACATTTCAATATATACCAAAAACGTTGGATTAATGCAACTCTACCCACATCTAGATTTAATGTTGACATACATGTTTGTATTCGTAAATACATAAGCAACAAACACCTATGGGCATATGTTAAATGTTTTAAATCACTATTCCATGCCATTTCACCTGCTGTTGGAAAGCTCGTGACTGCCCTAAGTGAGAACCTGGCTCATAGAATCGTTTCTCTCTCTTCTCCACAGCTCCAGCGCTACCTATCAACCCCATGGCAACGGTAAAGTGGAAAGGAAACCATTGCTAGAATAAATAGGCTCGAGGGGTCTGCACCAACAGATAGGACTAGGATTTCAGAGGAGACCAAAATATCCGAGGGCCAGGGGTTCTCAGGGCCCGGGAGAGGCAGGCATACTTGCCTCTCCCGGCGTCTTCCTCGTTCCCACCCACCGTCCCCTGCCCCGCCCTGTCTTTTCACGGCCTCCGCTGGGGATTCTTGGAGACTTGCGAAAGGAGAACTCGTATTATTTTCCTGCTAGTAAATTTCCAGTCTAAGCGTTCTTAATTGTAACCTTTTCTAGATGCCCTTCTGAGCCAAAACGAGTGAAATTTTGCCAACTACTCCCATGCCCAGGAATCTTGGCCACTGGAAGGGGGCATAGAGAACGGAAAATTCGTTGATTTTGAGCGACATTTTGGGAAAGAAATGGGATGTGCACTAGGAAAATCCAGGAGTGAACCAACCAAGCCCAACGAAATAATCGGCTACCCCAGAGAGGATGGATTGAAAGTTTTTCCTTAACCCGGGTCGGAGCACCTCTCCCATCTACCCCCGCACTGAGCTATTAAGAGTGCGAGTTTCTCCTCTGTGTTGAGAACATCTCCTAATGTCTATAAAAACTTGGTGGAAAGAATTTGATGAATGTGTCTAATTGGTTTAACCCGCCATTTATTCACAAGAAGAAAAGCTCCGTCATTAGACTTAATTAAGTTTTTTTTTTTTAAGTCGCTGCCTTTCATGATCATAGAAACAGCGAAGTCCAACACCAGCATCTGCGTCATCTTAATTACCCTGTTTATTTGTTGGCGGTGTGGCAAAGTTACCCAATATTTTCCCACATCCTTTGCAACTCTTAGCGAAGCCCCGCGAGCAGGGCAGGCTCGTGTCCAACCCAGACAGGACAAGCGCTGCGTTTAAAAAGTTGAAGCGAACCGCTTGGCTCGTCTTGCAGTCCCTTCTGCCACGCGCGCCCCCGAGCGCCAGCTATTTGAAGAATTTGGACAACCGCCTGAGGAACGATTTGCCATCGGATTTGTCCTCGGCAAATGTCTCATCAAACACAACATAAACAAAACCCTGTAAGTAGGGGATAGTATGCTGAAAAGAAGACGGCTAAAAAGCTTTACACCTTAGCTGCACAGCTAATCATACTGTCGGAGGGCGCCCATGTAATCTGCCCATGGGACTCTGCACTGACAAGAAAAACACATTTTTCATGGAAACAGAGGCTCCCCGTTCTCTCAGAAGTTTTCTTTTAATTCCTACAGTGTTCCAGGTTCGAGAAACAAGAAGACAAACTTCCTGAATCTAGCGGTTAATTGGATGTCCTTCAACCTCAACCCCAGCAAATCAACACACACACACACACACACACACACACACACACACACACACACAGCCAAAGTCAGAAGGCTGAAGCCTTCAGTCATTCTTCATATTAATTAGACTTTAATAATTAAGCTTCTATAGGGTGGAACCTCAAACCTTCTGCACTTCCCTGTCTGGAACTTAGTAACTGTGGCTACTCAGAACTTCTGACTGTAAGTTAACCTTGGGCCATTATCTGCGTTTGTTAAAAAAATAAAATAAAACAGCCCAACCTCTTCTTGAGCCTAATGACAAGGTGGAAAAAGCATGAGTTCTTGAAATCCTTGAGTCTGAGTTGTAAGTTCTTATTCAGTTAGACCCTAGGATGTTTTGTTTCGTTTTGTTTTTCAGCAGCATCCTGATACTGTTCTAAATTTTGTATTTCTTACCTTCAAATTTTCTAAGTTTAGGAGTATGCTACATTAAGCAATAAAAAAAAAAATCACCCAAGTCATATGAATGGTCAATGTGGCAGATATTTGTTATTCAAAATAGATTTAAGGTTTTTTTTTTCCTTCCAAATTAAAAAGGGGGGTAATGAATGAGTGCATTACTGACAAATGCCAAGCGAACAACCAATCAAATTTTTTTTCCTGGAATGAGGAGGCAAGTGACTATTTCGCAAGTTCCGTTAGTCACAGCTCTGAATTTGGGCTCTGCTCTGCTGTAAAGAACTTGGTTCTTGGAAGATTTGACCCAATCTGTTGACTTTGGGCTTAGTGAGGGACTCAACGGCGGGCCTCAGGCAGTTGGACAAGGCTAAGAGTTGGTGGCAGCTCAGGCTATAATTCTAAGAATTGTGTCCTACAAGTCCGTCTGAAGTGGAAGCCGCAATGTCTTAAGAGGATGGATATAGGTCTGAAGCTATAAATGGCCTCATCTCAGTAGTTCTATGGCCCACACCTCAACTTTATGACCTGCTGGCAACTATTCAAATTTCCCCTCAGCCCTCAGCCCTCAGCCCTCTTTATTATCAAGGCTTCTGGAAGAAAATGTCACTTCACCCTAGGGAAATCCAGCTCCTCCCAATTGCTGAGTGTTCTGAGAGAGTCAATGCTGGAGCAAAACCACTCCCTTCGCATTACCTCTGCTAACAGCTTCCATGAATCTCCCTACCCTTGGTGGGTGAGGGGGGTGCCTGTGCCATGAGCGAAAGGTGCTGGAATTTCTAGTTTCATCCTTAGAGGAAATGAAGAACCCCAACTTGGCAGCTGAAGTCTTGAAGCATTTCTCTCTGGCTCCTAGAGTGAGCCATCAGGTGCTATGTATGATGACCATCACTACCTACCCCAGCTGACAATTGGTACTGCCCTTTGCCCATTTGCAATCATCTGTCATCTGTCTCACTCACCCACTATTCCAAGACAGAAAACTCATAATATACAAAGATGCTGTTTACATTAACTAATAATTTTATTTTCAGTTTTATTGTGGCTTCCAACTTCCTCTTCTTCTGTGCTAGAATGCTGCTCTTCCTATCCCCATTCTTGGGAAGGAAGGGGATCTTTCCCCATGTACACATCTGGACTCTTGCACCAAGTGTTATCTTACTGAAAAAGAACACTGTCTGAAAAAGCCAAACAAATGACCTGCGAGTCTAGGGATGAGTAGGGATAAGTAAAGGCCACCCCAGCTGGTTTTGTGTACAGGGTTTGCACTGGTTTAGGAACAGTCTCCAGCCCTGGCCAGACATTGGGTGACTGGACCTCTGGGGCTGCTACAAAAGAGACCCATGACTGAGGCACTGTTTTCTCAGTGTGGGGTCTGACCTGGAATGCCACTCTTGATAGGTGCTGACGCTGATCCCTCACTGGGAACCTATTTTCCTTCCTTTATGGTCCTCACTGGCCTGCCTAAGAGTATTTTCAAACTTAATTGACTTTGGTAATACTTGTCTGTTGGCATTGACATTTGGGAAACTAAAGGTAAGAGAGGGTTGGTTACCCAAACACAAGTTCAAAACTCCTGGATTTTAACTTCACCTTTTTCCATAGGAAACTGAATGTTCAGCTTTTGAAAATGTACTCTTTTAATTTTCTAGACACAAAGTCCAGAAATAACCAGACTTCAGATCCACATTCTACAGCCCTTCTTAGTGTATCGATGCTCAGGAGAACACACATACACACATGCTGCAGGTCAAGCCAGAGAATTCTTTGTGTACATGCAGAAAATGTGTACCTACGGACAACTGCTGTTTTGTTCCTTTCCTTGTTTTCCACTGGTGCAGCCTGGAATCTTGATCCCTGGCTTTCCAACTTGCCTTGGGTTTAAAACTTAGCAGCAGTATCTTAAACATTTAGAATTTGTTTCTTAGATATGCAAATTGAGATCTCTGGCAAACAGATACTCACTTAAATGGACCCCACACACAGCTTCCCCTTCTGGGGTCCCTCTCTTAGAAGAGATGCCAGGAACCCACATATGTGAAGACAATATTGGAACTGCCCCCAAATTTTCTGATCCAAGGAGTCCATACTCCACCATAAGACATCTAGGTCTAAAGATCCAGCTTTCTCCTCCCCACACCCAAACTGCCACACTGCACCTGTGATTCTGTGCTGCTCATGATTTTGTGAAGCAAGGAATTAGTCAGGCACCACTTCCCTTCTGATTTCAGTAGATTTTATTTTTTCTTAAGTGTCTTGTAGTTTTTGAGGGTAGAGCTAGGCTTTTCCTGGAGCTCCTTCTATGAGTAGGGCAGAGCTGACTCCTTCACTGAGATCTGCTGGAGAAGGTGGTGGAAAATGGACTAGGGCAGAGGAAGCCAGGTTCCTGGTGCCCCAACTATTCTTTCCATTCCCCTTCATGACATTGTTCCAAATGATGGTCTAGTTCAGATATGATGAGGCCAGTGCCTCCCTTGAAATGGAAACAGAAGACTGAATAAAGAAAAAAACTACTTTGTAGTCTGCATCGTCCATCTTTAATTCAGAAATGCATCTAATACTCCAGGGAGCTCTGCCTTTGATCTCTTTGATTTTTTTTACACTGGATCTGTTATGAACTAAAATTCCTAGGTTTTCCATAGAAACATCTCCATTCCTTCAGGATATTGATGTTTTCTTCCTCCTGGGGGTTATGATATGGTGAATCAGATTCAGAAAAGAAAGGACAATGCCAGCATTCATAAGCCTGGGGTGGGGTTTTTCTCAGCTCGCGCTCTCTCTCTCTCTCTCTCTCTCTCTCTCTCGCTCTCTCTCTCTCTCTCTCCCACACACACACACACACACACACACACACACAAACACACACACATTCTTCCTTCTCTTTCCCTCCTTCCTCTATCACATTCATTCATGTTCGTTCTCTCTCTCTGTCTCTCTCCGCGTCTCTCTCGCTCTCTCCCTTCCTCCTTTTCTCTCCCCCTCCCTCCCTTCCTTTCCTTTCCTCCTTCCTTTCTTCCCTCCTTCTTTCTCTGCCCCCTCTCTTCTTCCCCTTTCTTGCTCTGCCGTGCCTCATTTTCTCCCCGTAGTTCCTGCGGAACCAAAATAGGGTTGCAATTCTGGTCTCTCTACAAACCCTTTCAAGCGCCTTCAACTTTGGCGGCAGCGGCAGCAGCAGGTTGCGTTGCCATGGAGACTGTACTGTATGACGGCGGCAACTGCAGCTCCAATTCCCCCAAACAAAGCCGCACCAAGTGCAGGTTTCTCGCCCTTTTCCGTGCACTTTTCCCTTCTAATAGGGCTAGTGGCCTCAAATGGGCGCTGCATCTTGACACGCCAACAATTCCTACCCCCCTTTTTTTCCCCCCCTACTCTGCTTTTCCTTCCTCCCTCCACCTCTTTGATCTATTAAAAATCAAAAGAACAAAGTCACAGAGGAAAGTTGGGTTTTGTTGTGGCTGCCACCGCTCAAAATGGGACTCTTCAAATAGAGTGTGGTGGAACCAAGGTCTGACAATACTTATCCAGGATGGGTTGTAACTACAGGTCAAACTGGACAGCTCTATACAAGAGGACACAAATTATAAACGGGCTGCCAAGGGGCAGCAAGTCAATCCATTCCAGACTAGCTGTAGCCGGGAGTTTCCCCGTCAGCCTCTGAGAGCAAGTTGAGTGAGATCAGGGTTCTGAAGAGGCTTCAAGGTAGGGAGCAACAGGGCCCAGAACTAGAATATCCATTCAATCTCAAATCATCTTACAAAGCCCATGGTGACACTGGACTCTGCCCACATACAGGCTTAGCTTCAGCTTGCTCCATAGTGCTAGGCGCACCCACAGGTGATCAATAATAGCTGATAGTAAATGCTGCTGGTGCACTGACAAACCCTCCACTAGGGGGCAGAAGAAGGAGTTTACCCAGCCTGAAAAGAATGGTTGGACACTTTAAGGAAATACAATGCTTTACTGTGAAGGACATTTAGGTGTTTGAGGGGACACCCAAACCATCTGTAAATGGATACTAAATGCAGAATTACACCGCCCATAATAGTAACATTGATATTATTATTATGGTGGATGTCATTTGCCACAATGTATTTTGAATGACATCATCTCTGAGCTAAAATACTTTTGAGACATTTTCCCATAAATAAAACACTTTTAAGACCCTCAGCTTTGAGGTTACTGGAGCATTTCTTTAGATAATTTACTCCTCACCCACAACTTAAGAATAGTAACCGAACTGGTTAGTTCTGGATCTAATTATGCAGGCAATGTGTTTACAAATTGATTTAATCCTTTTAAATTTTCTATTTTGATAGCAGGAAACACAAATAGATTTGTAAAACATTCATCTCAAGTTCAAATTAGTAAGAAAAGTGGATTTTACACACTTCCCAAATTACCCATGTTGGGTTCAACATTAAATATCCAGTCCCTATGGCAACCTCTGACTTTTCCATACCAGAATAACCTTGGATAAAATTTTTAATTTCTAATAAATGTCTAATGTTCAATTAGAAATAAAGTAGAGGGCCTCCCTGGTGGCCCAAGGGGTTAAGTCTTAGCACTGTGAAGCTATCAGCAGCCACTGCAGCATGAGTTTGATCCCGGGCCAGGGAGCTAACCCATATGGCACTGCAGACCTCTCCTGTATCACTCACTGCTCCCCTCAGCAGTGTATTTCAGTGGATCTGCTTGTCCTGCTCCCCACTCTGTCTCTGGTGAATCCTCTCACCCTTCCACATACCTCTGGCCTACACCCCAGATCTTGTATGCATAAATAAATAAAACTTAAAAAGAAAAGAAATAAAATAGAAGACTAATGTATGGTGATCGCAAGGTGGAAAAAAGGAAAGAACAATTTAAAAACCTGTAAAATCTGTACTACTGGATTGTTTTGGGTAGCATAAAGTCTATCCTAACATTTCTTGAGGTTTCATTGTGTTTATGAACCCTTGACACATTTTAACAATGTCTGTAATGTTTATGGGCTAGAGTACAACTAACAAAGTATGTCATCAAGTGGACATTTGACAAGATAAAATTTAATCCCCACCCCCCCCAGGATAAAAGCTATACTTTAACAAAATTCTATTTTAATAACAGAATTATAAGAGAAACATGTTGATGCAATTGTGCTTTTCCTAAAGCATATTGTAGCAGTTTAATTATTTATAATATAAAGACAAAAGAAAAGGACATTTCAGGTGTTGAACTGTTGCTGTGGATTTGTGAACAAGAAAGGTTTGTGCAAACTCTAGCCAAGATCTCAGAACTTTAATTTCTAGATCCTACTCTCCAAAGCAGATTAGAAATGTCTGCTTTGGTCACTAAGAGACAATGAGATTGAAAACTGTTAAAACACATGTGTGAGACAAATATGTGGATGGCCTTGGCTCAAGTGACCAGGATTTGGGGTTTATATTGTAAATAAGAAGCTATTGTCCAGCATCATGACTACTTACTTTATGTGTTCTGTAGCTGGTTAAGCATGTCACATAGACACACACCCATATACACACAAGTTGCATTTGAAGAATATTAAAAATTGTTATGTTTTTTCTCCTTTGTACATATACCTTTGTAGTTCCAAATAGATTAAGGAAACCATGCCCTACATGATTGAAAAGTTTCTGAATTTACCTTCTGACCATCAGGGAGGACTGAAGGAAAAGCCTTTTCACAAATAGATGGAGATGGAAAAGGGAGTAATCATAGTAACTACACTAGAAAATAGAAAATGCAGATCTACAGGGTCTGTGTCCTATTCATTTAGAATAAAATCTAACCAAAAAAGTAGTCAGCAAACCCTCTAAAAGGCGCACACATACCACCACCACCACCACCACCATGCCCCACAGCTCACAGTGATTCAGAGTGACTAGCACTTTCAGTGACCCAAGATCCAATTTCTCCCAATTCTAAACACCATTAGCATAATGAAAAACAGTCAGTGAGGGTTTAAGGATAGACATTTCCTGGAATACAACCTCCTTTATCCCTTTCTTTCAAGGAAGAAGACTAATCCTAGAGATGATTTGGTCATTTTCTAAAAAAAACAGTTATTCATCAAAATTAATCCATGCTTCCAGATTATCTTCTTTCCTCAGAAAATTTTAGGGTCCTATTTCTAGCCACCCAGCCAGCCAGCATTGTTCTGCACTTAACGCTTACGCCTTTTGAACCTTCCTATGTTTTGTTTTGTCTTTTTTTGTTGTTGGAGCTTCACATTAAAATTTATTTATATATATATATATATATTTTTTTTTTTTAACTGAGCTAATGCTAGCATAAACCCATCAGGTATTACTGCCAGAGTGCATCCACCTCAGACCATTTTGCCTCCCTTCCTCCCTGTTATTTCCCCTCCCCCACCCCTTCTCCTCTTAGTTTCTCATTTCTGTAGTCAGTTATCAAGGGTTAATTTTTCAGTTGGTCTTTATCTGACTATTAATTTGGTTACTTTTTATTCCACATATTAGTGACACCAGAGGTATTTATCTTTCTCCTTCTGACTTATTTCGCTTAGCATTATCCATTCAAGCTCCATCCATGTTGCCACAATGGCATGTGCTTATATGTTTTCTCCCTTTGCTTCCTAACATTTATGATCATTTCATACTGATGAGACATTGTTTTTATGTCCTCAATATGTGGTCCCAGGGCAGCAGCCTCAGCAGGACAAAAGAACTTGTTAGAAATGCAGATTTTCAGGTCCCACCTCAGTTCTAATGATCAGAAACTGGGGATGAGGTCCAGAAATTTTTGGTTGTTTTAGCTTGTTGTTGCTTAACAGACTCTGCATGATTATGAAGCATGGTAATGTTGTGGAAGTAGCAGTTCAAAGTGCCCCACCACCCACCCTGCTGAAGGAAATGGTGACACTTTGTATCCCTGCAGTCTCTTGACAAATCTGGAGTGGGAGTCAAGAAATAGTTCTCTGAAGCTGAATACTGAGAGCAGGCAAGCCAAATCAGAGGTCTCCTGTGCTCCTGGCCCAGCCCAGGGTGCTGGGGAACAATTTCTCCAGTCTGAAACCATCATGGGTAAAAGGAGACAGCCTTGCACTCTCTTCCAAAGAGAAGTCCAAAATGGGAGCAAGTGGATTCTAGTCCTCAGATATGGAAGGAAGCTGTGGAGGGGGGAGGAGTCCGAGGGAAGGAGGCCAGAGGCCAGTTTCTCCAAAGTGACAACCAGAGGAGCTCTAATACCACCTGACAAAAGGCAGTTTGAAGGGTTAGTTTGTATGCATGCGTGAGAGTAGGGGTCTGAGTGTGGGGGATGTGTGAGCCTTATGGGAGTTGTGAATGTAGTGTGTGTAAAAAGTGGGGGGATGTCAGACCGTGTGAAAGAATAGAGACTAATGTGCAGTGGGGATGGGATGGAGCAGTGATTCTGAGAGTAAGGCCAGTCCCTGAGGCTTTAAAAGTGTTTGTAGAATAGTAAAGGGATATGAGGTTGAAGGGTCTATGTGGTAAAGGATATGACAGGAGTGAGAAGTAAAGAGAGTGGAGGCCAATGGAATTTATGGCTTTGTATGGGAGTCAAAGGGGATGGGAGGGAGTATAGAGTAGGAGGAGACAGAAGGAGCTGTTGTGTTACAGGAGAAATGGGTTTGGAAATGTTTGAGGGAGACAGTGTGAGGCATTAGAGGTGGGGGAAGGTGAATGGGGAGGATGGAGTGGACAAGGGAGCTCCCAGCATATTCTCCCAAGCTGCTGCATAAAGGTACAGGGTACAAATAAAATAGGGGTCTGGTTAGTGTGAGTGGCTTCATTGGGAGCCTGAAAAGCCTTACTTGCTTACCCACCACCTTCTTTACAAATAAATCAAAGAGTGAGCCTTTACCCCTAGGAATGGTACCTGCCACGCTTGCACTCCCTGTGGAGATCAGTTCTTGTGAGTAACTGATTAACACAGGTTCTCAGCTAAGCCCTATTGGCAAATTGGCAAATTAAGGGACTCCTGTAATGTCAGGTGAGAATGTGGTTCCCACACCTCTCAGGTGTGAGCACTTTCCAGGGTGCGGGGAGCTCTGCATCCCTTTCTAATGCCATCATTTCTCTTTTCCCCTTCTTTTATCTGAGTTCACATCTTTTACAAATAAAAGAAAAGATAGGGGCCCAGACTTCTCTAATTCTGGAAATTTCCAAGTCTACCCACAAGAACAATTTGTACATATGACGGTCTTAAATCTTACTCCCTAGGAGAAGCTTGACTTGGCCCTTTCCAAACCCTCTTCAGGATTGCCCTTGCTTCTGCATTCTCTTTGTCAGCAGTAGGTAATTAGAGTCTGATGTTGGATACAAAAGGCATTAGAAATTGGAGCACAATTTATTTGCTCAGAGATTGTGAATCAAAATGGAGGTGAGAAGGATTCTCTATGTAGCAAAAACACCCCTGGACTTATTACCAACTAGCGAATGACTAGTCTCTGAACCCAACTGTAGCATAGCAGATACTCACATGCACAAACACGATGCCTAGAATGAAATATTTGGGCTATTCCAACTCTAGTTCAGTAAATAATAATTTAATTTATATGTATCCAAACCATCTCTAAATTTTCATGTGCAGAGTAAAAAAGAATTTAATAGCAAGTAATTGTTGGGATTATTAAAATAATATAAGACATCTACATAAACCAGGGGAAAATAATTACCTTTTAGGTGATATAATGGAAGGGAGGTGGACTGCTCTTCCAGAACCTGAAACCTAACTTCACTTCTTCACTTTAATGTCACTACATAGCAAAACATCAAATTTCACAGACCCTGGATCAAGCCAATTTTCAAGTCAGTAAGAAAATTATTGGCATAGGGGCTAATACGATCAACTCATCTAAAGGATTTAAAGTTTCTGTGTTATCTAAAAGCAATCATTGTACCTTTAGTAAGTATTAATTTCATATGCAAATAAATATTTAGCAAAAATTTCTCAAATATTCAACTCATAAGAGTAAGTTTGCTACTTTAATTTTTCAAACATAGTTATAATCTGATATTTTACATCTTTTTTTTTTGCTCTTGGAAAAAATACTATAAATGCTAATTATTTCCAGAAATGATATTTTTCCCTTTCCTCTCCACTAAAGTTATGTTTTTGCTTTAATAAGAATAGTTTTGGCAATCATGCTATGTCTTAATGTGTATCAGCAAATTGCTATGTGTATATATGTAAACTCAAACACTGCTAGACAAAATCACCTACAGATTTCACAATGTAAACATCTCAGGGTATCAAATACCTAAGGATATTTTCACTTTGGTCAGAATATCATCCCATTTTTAAGTTCATTTATTATAGTTGGAAAAGCTAAATGAAAACATAAATACTTGAATTACTAATACCTAGAATATATGTGAAATATGGCCTATATAATATATAGATACTATTCTAATTTGATGTAGTCTATTAAAATATTTCTATTTTCGAACTAAGAAAATTTGGAGATTTGTTTAATGATTTTAACAACAACTTAAACCCAAGTCCCTTATAGTCTTCATAGTGGGTTATGGATTTCTGGTCTCAATTCACCTGCAAATCTGAACAAACTTCAGCTACCTCAAGCACAGTTATGGATGGCTAGAAACATATTGCTGCCTTGCTTTTTACGTGTTATTACAGAAAATCTCAGAGACTAGAGCTCAACATGTGCATTTTTATGTCTTTAACTTCTAAATTCCCTAAAAGATTAAGGGATGGTGGGAAGGTGCAAAGTGAGTGAAAAGAACATCTTACTTTTACTTTTAGATAAAATATTTTTTTAAAAAAATAGTTAATAATACATTGAAGGGAGTGGGCAAATATTCTCCGAGAACTCAAATATAATTTCTGCGCATATCTCCTTCCTTACATTTGTAAACTTGATGCACAGGCTTCCATTCACATTGTTTTCTGTAAGATATACAGAACTCTTTTGCAATGATTCATACCTGCTATATTATTAATTTAAAAATAAGGACAAACGGACTGTTAAGTAAGAACTTTTTAAGGGGGGATTTTTGAAATATAGAGGTAGTCTTCTTTATTTTCTTCTGTATCACTTATGTTTACTCTTGGTGCACATCTCTCCATATTACAATTCTCTGCAAGGTGCTCATTCTTAAATTTCTTTTTCTTTTGCATTATAGAATTTTCATTGTTTATACCTTTCTGCTACTTTTATGCTATGCCAAACTTCTAGGCTGAACATAGCTTTTTTAAAATAAACTTAACCTTGCTCTGACCCAAAGCCCATCAGAAAGAAGGTAAATTCTAATCAGAGAACAAGAGAAAAGGCTTCCCAGGGGCAACTGGTGACCCACCTTCCACTCCACCTGCACATAGTTAAAAGAATCCTGAAAGAGATCTACCCATGTTCAGAAATACCACGAGACTCTCACACACTCAAATATGCATTTCTAGGCTGTAGGTTGAGTTTGGTGATGTCATGGTCAACTGTATACCTTTGGAGTGAAGAAATAAAACACTGCCCTCTCCCAAAGGAATGACAGTCCCTAAAAGAATACTGTGGATGTTTCTGTTTTTGCTTAACAACCCCCCTCCATCCCTGCATTTCTGCAGAGACATCATACCCTGTAAATTTTTGGTGAGTTTTGCCATCTTGCTGGTAATGAAAGGCATGTGGAGATTTCTGAAACCATAGCCAGGAGAAGTTCATTTTTTTTCCCCTGTGTCAAAGTTCTGCGAAAGACAGCCTGGTCTTCTAAATCATTTCAGATCTATAATGTAGGGAGTAAAATAAAGGTTTAAATCGATTTTAGGTTTTTACAATATGCTTTTCTTCTGGTAAAGTATTTAGTTTTACTGGAGGAAGTATTCAGAACCATAAAGCTCAGGAATTGGGAAGATTATTTTAAGTGCCACAGGGTTCCCAAGGGCACTGAAAACTTCTTGATTCTCTGGCCACTCTGGGAACAGTAAATCCTCAAGGATCTTTGGGTTCACTTCCCAAATTTCCCCATTATCAATTGTCCTGAGCATTAGTACCTCATGTTTCCCCACTCTACCCTTCTCTTCCTTTACCCACTCCCCATCTTTGTGGAAAATTCATTTTTAAAGAACCAACAGTCATGTGCCCATTTGATCAAACAAGAATCTGTTGACTCCCTTAAACAAATTTTCCTTCACTATCAGTTTTGTTTCCTGGTCATCACATGAACTTTATTCAAGATAAAACAAACCAACAAAAAATAGAGACAGATAGATGTGTATCCCACCTCTAAATTGTCTTCTATTTAACCAGCAACTAGCAATCATTGGACATTAATTTATACTGTTTGTACAAATACCTAAGCTATTTAAAAGACTGCTCTGGGTCGTGTGTGGCAGGGAACATCTATCTGGTGAATAGGCAGTGTCACACGGTAGCATGCTCCCTTGTCAAGGCTGATTGTGTTTTAGGCAAACATTTGTGCAAACATAAAGGCAAAGGTCAAGGACTGTTCAATCCCAGTATGTGCTAATTCACCTAGAGAACCAATGGGGCAAAAGTTGCATTTTATATGCTGCCCAGGCTCAGGAACCGCGTCTGCTAAAGAACAAAATCGCCTCCGATCAGCGATCAGCTGCCTAGTCAATTTCTCTCAACTTCCTCACAAATAACTCTCAGACATGTTTGCCAACATCTGGATCAGCTCTTTCCAATCTCTGTCGCAGCACACATTTATTTCACATTCCTGAGTAGAGGAAACTATTACTAATAAATAAAATCTGGCTTACGGCAGACGCTCAAAGGTCGCTGTTTAATGCTAAAATGAACGATCTCTCGGCGCTGGAAGCTAGATACTCACGCCGTAAAACACACAGCAGAGCAACAAAATTATTCAAACATCAGAACCCAATCCCAGAACTACGCATCTGTAAACAAGTCTGTAGAAAGTGTGTGTGTGTGTGTGTGTGTGTGTGTGTGTGTGTGTGTCTCCGCGCTCGCGCGCGCGCGCGCGCGCGCTCTGGTGAGCTGCCTGTTGAGTTTCTTTGGGGGCACTTTCCTACAATTCAAAGAACACAGGGAATGGCTTTCCAGTGAAATGTGCACCTCATATTAATATGTCTACACCATCTCCCACAGATCACTCTTAGTTTCCCAACCTCTGAAAAAAATACATGAGATTTCGAGTGGATGTCAACTTGAGCAATTCAGAATTGGAATACTTTTAGGGTTAAACAAACGTGCACGCGCTCCAACCCGTGGGGTTTCCTTTGCATCAATAATCATCTGGTGAGAACCAATGACTGAGTTTTTCCAAATCGTCTATTTAAGGGAAGTTTTTCCCCTGATAAACCCGCGGGTCGCAGCTGTGCGAGTCCACAAGCAAGTAGTTTACACGTGCAAAATTCATTCCTGACAGTTAGGCAAGCATGGCTCAGCTGCCGCGCGGCGCTAGCCTGGGGCTAGAGTCCATGACTTGTTGCCTTCGCGACCCGAGCGCGACTCTCCAAATCTCGGCACTCGGGCTCTTGCAGGCAGCTGGAACTGTGATGATAGTGTTCAGGAAGAAGCGCCCCTACTAAACACACCCGCAAAAACATCGCAAAGTCGCAGGAGGCAGGTATCCTAGGAGAGAGCCTGGAAATAATTTCTCCTCTCTAAAAACAACAGGAAAACTCTCCCCAAAGTGCATTTTCACTGAATTGCAAAACCAAAGAGAAAAGAAGAAAAAAAAAAAAGGAACTTACCCCGACCTGCCACAATACTAAATATTGAGCGTCCTTTTAACACTTTGTTTCTTCTTTCAGAGCTGCAGACTTTTCTTTAGTCTTTCCAGAAGCCAACTTTCAAATTAGCTGGGGTTAAAAATAAAAAGCAAAACTAAAGTTAAAAAATAAACTAAAATGAAATAAAACTGGGGTTTATCATTCTCATATCTCGGCAGCTAGAATCTGCCTCGAATACTTCTTCCTTCGTTCTTTTTACCAAAATTCCCTAACACCATCTGATCAGCTTCACAAGGCTTAAACTTTGTGTGGTTTGTGTGCGAAAGTGTGTGTGGGTGGGTGGGTGTGGGTGTGTCCGGGTGTTGGAGTTAGTTGCTTTTTAAAAGACTTCGTTGTCATTCAGAGTAATAAAAGTGTGGCCCCCATCTTTTGGTGTGGGGTTTTACATGCACCTCTCATTTCAGTAAACTTTTTTAGAGCTGAGAAAAGCTGGTAGCTTACTTTCGGGAGACTTTGCTCGTTATTCATCTGTTTAGTCGCCTCAGAGGTACAAAAGCGAATCCACGGGGTTATGAAAAATGGCCTGGGCGCGGAGAATGTCACAGTGGTCGGCGTATTATTTTAGCCTTCTTTAAAAAAAAAAAAGGGCTCAGGGAAAGTTTGCTTTTGATGAATTCAATAAAAGCCGAGCTGCAACGGAAGAGATTTTCAGTTAAAATCATACAGCATGGGGCAGAGCTTAAAACAGCCAGATGGCCAAAGGTAGAGGAACCCTCTTACTTTCAAAACCCAGATCTAGAATTCTGAGCTTCTTAGCTTATTTAATCCCGCGTGTAATTTTTTTCAATTGATTTCCCCCTTCTTTCTTCCTCCCTTTAACTCCCCCACCCAGCTCCCCACCCCAGAAGTTGCTGGTGAGACACTATCTTGGGATTTGCAGAAGTAACTTTTCAATTTCCTTTTGATAATAGAGTTAAGCTTTCCAACATAAGCGCCCTGGAACGAAGCTAACATTGAAGGAGGTAGGCAGTAGGCCCTCATGTTGCTGGCCATTACCAGGTTCTTGGTTCAAATGCCAGGGCCTTTGACATCATGGGACAGCTAAAGAGTATGAAAATAAGGACAAATATATTCATCCTACCCCCACTTCACATCACAATCTTCCCAAATCAAAGAGCTTAGCTCACCCTTCAACTTTATACCCTTGTGGATCCTTTCCTTCTGATCCCAATCCCAAACTGCAGAGTGTTGGCTTTGGGGTAAATTTGCTACAAGGACCCTATAGTGTTTAGGGATCAGAGCAGCACAGATGGGGGTTGTGGCCACAGCGACTGGCTCTGTCCCAACTTTGGATGGGAGTTGTGAAACTAATATGCGTCCTATTTGAGCCATATTCTTTGAGTTCTATGTTAGCTAAACAAAGGGGGGTAGAAACATTTGACAAGCCTTTGTGCCTGGGTCTTTCCCTCTGCAGAGGGAGTATCCCAAGCCACCCAGGATCCATCCATCAGTACCAGCTCTAACAGAGTTTAGTTGGATCTGTGAGTTTGACCACCACCTCCAGGAAGGCCTCCAAATAGTCTCTTGACTGCAATTTTCCAGGCTGAGCATCTGGATGAGGTGAAAGGGTGGACCCCTATGGTCTATGTCTAAACCCAGAAGACACCCCTCAACACAGGCAGGGTTTTGGAGTCTGGGTAAGAAAGAGGACAGAGAGATTGGGGAGAACAAGGATTAGCCCTGGAGATGTAATGACTTCTACATTCCTGGGGACGGGAAAGATAAGGCAATATCTGAACTGGATCTTCTGAGCCTCAACTGTCCCAAAGGGGAGAAGCACCTCACAGAGGGAGAACATTGGGTCCTTTGGGAGTGGAAGTTCCAAGTGCCTGCTCTGCCTCTTCCTGATTGAAGGCCCTCATAACAAAATTGTTTATGAACCACCACAACCCTCTGTTTCCTCATCTCTACGATAGACACAAAAATATAATTTATTTCAAATAGTGTTATTTGTCTGAATTAGGGCTGTGAGTACAAAACACCTACAGAAAGTGCACAATGAAAGTTTACTGTTGTGTCATCTGTGTTGCTTTTTCTTCTTTATTTTAATGCTGATATAGGTTTTGCTCCAAAGTTACCTCTAATCATAGCCTGCCAACAAATGATTTTTCTGGACTCATGCCTTCAATTTCTCTGCTCTGGGGTTCTTGAGATTGGAATTACTGTAACCCGCTTCACAAAAACCTAGATGGTCTGGGGATTGGACCAGCAAACTGGGAGCGCCTTTCCACATGTGCCAATCCAGCCCCAGTGGGTGCTTAGGTGCTCCCGCCCTCCCTGTGTGGGGCTGCAGAAGCCCAGGTAAGTCCAGTAAAGTCTGGAGTATCCCCAACCTTGATCCCTTCAAAGTGCAAAGACACTGGAAGCAGACTTCAAACCTGGGTTGGTGAAGACCTTTTGGAAAAGTCGAGGCATTCATTTTCCTACATTTTAGAAGCAAAGGAAAAGAAACCGGTAAAGGGAACCGCAGAAAGATACCAGGGCAGAGATTGTCAGGCCAGGGAAACCAGTGCACACCGCTGACCGTTCCTGCTCTGGTAACTCTCCCTATGCTCCCGCCACCGCCCCCTCGCCTACTCGCCTACCTCCACCCCCCCCCCCCCCCCCCCCCCCCCCCCCCCCCCCCCCCCCCCCCCCCCCCCCCCCCGAGTATGCTGGTAGAAAATTTCTTCTCTCCCAGCTGATTTGCAAGTTAGTGGGTTCCTGGGTTCCGTCAGGGTCGTCCGGCAGTAGGAGTCTCAGTTACCAACTGCTCTGAAACACGGGAGGAAGGACGCACAGCCGTAACTCCGGCCTCTGGGACGTATTCAAAATCTGGGACCCCCTAAAGTACGTGTTGAAAATCAATGCCCGCATCTTGTGGGACAAATGGTCTAAAAACTCTCAAGGCGTTGGTTCACGTATGAGAAGCCCTTTGACCACGGCTTGGAGTTCCTCACTAATTTGTAATTAAGTTTTAACTAAGGAAAGTTTGATTCCTGGCTCTTACGGGGGTCTGTGGAGCCAAAGAGGACTAGATTTCCTGACAGTGTTTTACCTACCTTGACCTCCCAGCGACTCCAAGGGTATCTTGCTCCTGGGACCCAAAATAGAGCACAGCCTGGAACCAAAATTACAAGTGGGGCTGGTCCCCCGCGGCCTTAAGAGACAGAGGTACGGAAAGTTCAACGCCCACGGGGGCTCTAGAAAGAACCTTCGCTGGAAGCTGAGGTCAAGGTCTGCTGGTTAAGGGCACTTTCTGTTCCTCCGACCCCGTCCCACTCCCCCTCTAATCCCGGCTGTTGCCTAGCCCTCTATCCGCTTTTCATGCGGGTTATGCTATATCTAACCTTAAATCACCTGGAATATTTACAACCTAAAGACTGGAGATGGGGGAGGGAGGAACTTTTGGACCGACCGAAGTCTGTGACTTGGTCGTTTGTAAACGGGGGAGAAATCGATTTGGTTTAACCTGAAGGTTTCTATAGTTTTACCTTAAAAAAAAAAAATTGCCTGTCGCTAATAGATGTGTGTAGTGGGAGAGGTTATGTAGTGAATCTAATTTATAAATAACTTTCCCGATAGACCCCTGACCTTCAGGACTGAGGATTTCTTAAGATTAATGAATGGGTTTTGCTTTGCACTTTATAATTATAATTAAATTATTGGAGACTCTGTACAAAATATGTGACCAACTAAGACGTGATGAATTGTGGTATGTCCAAAGCACTTACTTCCCCTCAGCTTTTTCAATCCTTCATTAGGACAACTCCACTGGACCAGTTACCTCTGAACAAATCTATCTCTCTCTCTCTCTCTCTCTCTCTCTCTCTCTCTCTCTCTCTCTCTCTCTCTCTCTCTCTCTCTCCCCTCCCCCTCTCTCTTCTTCCTTCCCTCCCTCCTCCCCCCTCACTTGTTCTTAGTTTTCTGAGTTGGACAAGTATCAGTGAAAAGGAACATGGCCGTAGGGTGGATGAATTTCCCGCCTGAGGTGGGGCTTTAGCATTAATTGTCTCAATAAATTGAGATATAGTGTGCATAATGCAATGGAGCAATATGGTTAGAGTCCACGTGTATGACTTAATTAAGCTGTTTGCAGCTTGATGCTGCAAGTCAACGGGTGTGCAAGTGGATTAACAATTGCCTGTTCCCTTATCCTCAGGATGGCACATAATTACTTTACTAGCAGTACATATCAATTTTTGATGATTGCGGAAGCCATGCTCATTCACCAAGAAGCCGCTTAATAACTCTCCATTGTGTATTAAAAAAGTAGTGTTTGGAAATATTTTGAAGTCGCTTCCAATATTATAGGTTCTGATTGTGGCCTTTAATTGGCTTCCTTTTTATTCCTAATGTATATTTTATAAGGGGGATAGGTTAAACTCTAAGTCCACGTTCTGAAGAGGGAATTGGTGTCCTCCGCCTGCTCTCTATTCAATTCGAATTTTAACACCAACCTTTTGCTCAAGGCTCCAA
The DNA here is from genome assembly GCA_004024925.1 of Scalopus aquaticus. Lineage (NCBI taxonomy): Eukaryota > Metazoa > Chordata > Mammalia > Eulipotyphla > Talpidae > Scalopus > Scalopus aquaticus. The sequence goes on along the minus strand of PVIJ01003382.1, from coordinate 109,593 downwards.
ACTGAGTCGACTGAAGAGAACATAATAGACCCATAAAAAAGGCTTGTGGAGGGGTAACAACTTCAACAACTCTCTCTCTTACACACACACACACACACACACACACACACACACACACACACACACACACACATGCCCCTCCCTTCCTAAGGAAATCCAGGAGAACTGTGACTTTCCCAGTCTTTCCAGCATCACTTTCTCACTTCTACCAACTAGATGTTTTGTCCTGAAAGATGCATGCCCCTCATGGGCAAGGCTGCAAGAAAACAAGCTGACTGGTGGCCTGACAGGGTAGGGTGTACTAACATGAGTTAATGAATTTTACAGGAGGGCTAATGAAATTACCCAACCTGATGGCAGAGACATTAACATTTCCACTTCCGGACTCCTTGCTCTTTGTTTAGAGTAAGATGGCACCAAAGCACCCCAGATTACTTCCACCATGGCTGAAGTGGAGAGCAATGATATGCATTTGTTCTATGTAATTTACTATTTGAATCTTAAGTCAAAGCTGATCATCTGACCTCTCTGGGTTGAACTAAATTCATCACCCATAATTCTATTAAAAAGGCCAGTGGTCATCAATCATAATGAGAGCATGGGGAGCCAATATTTTCCAAGGAAAGGTGTCAACTTCACAGACACATGAAGCTTATGCCATTGCTTTCATTTCTTGGGGTGAACTGGCACATACTTAAAAATTCATGGTCAGTGCAACACCTAATGAATGGTGGCCTTTGGGAAGGAGAATTCTTGTTTAGAATCAGAGATAGGTGAGGGGTGCCCAGTCCCCTTGTTTAGGACAAATTCTAAATGAGTCCTCTGCTTTTGGACTGAAAGGGTAGTTTACAAACTGTGAACCTAATTGTAAACCAAAGCAAATTTCATGAAATTCCAAAGGTGTAAAAAGGATGATAACTGCTCTCTGTTATTTCGGGTAGTACTGCTATAAATCAATTTGAAATTGCAGTATATCTTGGCCACACTTCTGTCTTGAGTATCCATGCTAGTGAAATGAACACAACAGCAGTCTCATTTAAAAATTTAAGAAGGGTAAAAATTTCCAGTGGTTGTTTAAACCCAAGTCAACATTAATTCTTAAAGCTAAGATTGCAGAGTTCCTGTTCTTAAGATTTCCTAGTTGAAGTCGATTTGTTCTTGTACCTGAAGCAGGTGATGTTTCTGCAGAGACATCTGAATGACAGCGGGAGTGAAGGACAAATCTAATAAAGCCTAATAAAGCGTGAGCATCGAAATGTCATTAAACTTACAAAGATGAGACTCAAAATCACCAAAAAGGTAAATGTCTTCATTAGTCTAATCTCTGAAGACTGTCGAACATTTCATTAATTTATAATTTATGATTGTTTGACAAATATTGAAAAGTATGTAAATATGAGCGGGATAATGTCTTTTCTGCGGGAGATGAGGAAATGACCCAAACTGTACGTGCCTGCAAGATTACACACAGGACCCAGCTCTCTGTTATCAAACTGTGCCGCCCCTTTAGCCAACATATTGTGCAAGTGACAAGTGAAATAGTGCAGATAAACCAATGGTTTAAAACGTAATAAAGACAACAGCCATTTGCATTTTTTACATTTTATTACAAAGGTAATTTACTATGACACATTTCTGAATGTAATTTATGAAACATGTTAAAGCAATTACATAGTGTATACAGCCCTCAGAGCTACAAAATTCAGATAAATAATAATATTATAGATCTTTAGAGACTTTCACTATTGAAAACATCATAAAGGGAATCCTTTATTTTAAAAATGGGTTGTTTCAGAGAAAATAATGGCATTAAAATCTAAAATTAAGAACAAAACCTTGAAGAATAATAAAAAGCAAATAAATATTAGTTGCTAGATTTTCCAAATTAAATCTTCATGATGACAATATGATTATTTTACAGTGTTTATATCATTTTTTTTTCTTTCCTGGAGTTCACATTAGGTACAAAGTATTAAAGGCTTAGATACAAGGGGAATGTATGTTTTTCTTCTTCAAACTTCTGCGTTCATTCCTTCTTTCCATTTGCATTTTGAAAGCACAGAATGAGCCATCTTTGAAAATAAAAGTCTATTCCCTGAAGGTCAGTAATGTCTGAACCAATCTTTCAAGCAGATTTTCTACACAGTCTGTCATGAGTTATCAAAATGGGAGAAAATTTCTGAGGAGAGGAATAGAAAGAAAAGTTTACATAATAGATAGTGAAATTAAACTGAGAATATGTGGGGGAGGGTCATTTTTTGTCCCACTTCCCAGATGTTAATTTTGTAATAACTGCACAGTGTGTTTCAAAACTGTAAGTACATGATTAGATTTTAGATTCAGCCTCCACCTACTATCAACTTTTTTTGGAGGGAGGAGGGAGAGAACCTTCCTTCTGTATTTATAGGTACAATGCATTTCAAATGCTTTAGCTTTAAAAGTCAATCATAAAACAAGTCTGAAATGGGCCCTTTGGGTGGCAAAGAGGGCATGCCCTTGGTTCATTCCACAACCTTGAGACCATTTGCAAGGTCTGCTGTATGTTTGCTTGAAAGATCTCTTAGGGAGTGTTACCTGCAATAACAGACTTACAAATTCAACTCCCCTTCCAGCCGTTTTAAATCTCTGCAACCTAAGAATAAAGGCCCTTGACACAACTCAAATCCCAACTGTGAGGAGTCAGGAGCATGTAATAATTGCATCCTTGTCTTCTCCTTTAGATGGGGATCCTGTCAGTCCACAATAACTGGCCCCACGCTCCCTCCCCCCTCAGTTCAAACACCCAACACTCCCACGTGTGTTCAGAGACCCTGGGTCCTTGAAGCTTGTCCACAGAGTTCCTTGGAGCTACCAAAGGTAGGTCGTCGCCAAACATAATCTATTTTCTCCAGAGCGGTGGGCAGGTGAGTCCTGGATCTACTGATCCCAACTGTCAAAGTCCCTGCCTACAAACTACTACTTTATCCCCCTCCTGCTGGACATTTAGCAGTCAAAACTGACCCCAAAGCTAACGCGACTAACACTTTCAAGCGAAAGTAGCGCCACTCCCCGCCAAAGATCCCTCAGGTACGCATTGCTGGCTGACAGACCCCCAGCTCAGAGGGTTTTGGCTTCCGAACGGATTAGCAACTCATACTGTATCCTTCCGGCAGCGTGGATTTTAGACATCCACCGAGTTTTAGAGCCGAATCGCACTTTAAATTTCGAACTGCCGCTATCGCGGAACCTTAGCCCAGCAAAGATTGGGGCCTAAGCCTTACAGCCGGGACCCTAGCCCGGTCTCAGCGCCGCCCCCTTGCCTCCAGAGCTGGACCAAGGAGGTGGGCTGTGAGTTAGTTTTAACCAGCGTTTTGTCAGTCCTCCGCTTCAGCCTTTGTTTCTTCTGGAATGTTTAGGGGCTGCATATGCTTTTGTGTGGCAAACAGCAAGCAGGGTCCCCGGGAGTTCCTGACCCCATGCCTTGGCAGGAGCACCGTTTCCCTGAACGACTGTAACTGCACTGGCCTATGGGCGTTGGTTTGCCCAGACACACTGCTATGCATACTCTTGCCAGCGCAGAAACGCAGCACCCGAGTACATACAAAGAAAAGTTTCAAACAAACAAATAGAATAGAATAGAATAGAATAGAATAGAATAGAATAGAATAGAATAGAATAGAATAGAATAGAATAGAATAGAATAGAATAGAATAGAATAGAATAGAATAGAATAGAATAGAATAGAATAGAATACAACAGAATAAAATGCACTCCTGAAATCCCCCTGAATTTGTGGGCTAGATGAAGGGGGGAATATATAATGAGAAAGGGGATCAATAAAGAAGACAGAAAAAAAAAATACCTGCTGAGGTGTCAACTTCAATGGGCAAACAATATCCTAACAAACGAAACAATGAAAGGGTTGCATTGTATCCTATTAAGCTCTCTGTACATGACCCCGTTTATATCTGCAGGACCATGTTTTGATGACTTACATGGTATATGCAAAAACAAATTTTCCCACAGCATTTTTTACCTTTTCCTCTGCTTGTCAAACTTGTCTTCCCAAACATTCAGATTATTTTTAAAAGAAGGCAAAGATGAGGAAGAAAAAAACCTCCACACCATCATCACCCAAGAAATGATAAATAGCATCGCATAGCTAATCGCTGGAGGGCGCGTTTACCAATTCATAATCATTTATTCTTGGTGATGTATGGCTCTTACTCTTAAATCTGAAAAGCTTCTATTTGAAGGTGTAAATAGCTTTTTTTTTTCTTTTCCTGCAGTAAACCTTCCTGCATTAGCAGTGATTGATCTCATGTACAATTCGTCCCAGAGTGCTATTTTACAGGGGGAACACTAGCTTTTGGAGATTAACTGGGGAGTCTGTTACATATTAATGAAGCCGGCAGATATACTAACGTTTTGGTAATTTAGTTATGTGTGTCTATAGCTATCGTCGTTATTTTCTTTTAGACCCCTGCGGTTGTTATCCATCGAATTAAAAAGTGGTCCTTAGAATTTTTTTTTCCACTGGCAACTAAACGCCATTTAATGTGAAAAACAAATGTTGACTTCTCTCTTGAAGGAAGTATGTTTCTTGGCAAGACATCAAAGTGTTTTAAACTGTATTAGTGGGTTATGTTAGTTTTCTTGCCCGCAGTCTACACTAAAGTAGTAACTAATGGAAAAGAAAAACTCTTGGCCTGCCTCAACCCTAGAAAAATAATTTGATCTTCTAGGAGAAGAGAAGAAAGTTAAAACTCCAGAATAAAAGTGTTCCTGGCAAGAGATTCCCCCCCCCAAAAAAATTTGAAAATTCAAGCCATCAATGTTGGGAGTGAGGGATGGAGAGGAGGAGCAGAGGTTGCTTACTGATTTCAACGTGATAATTAATATCCCACCAAATGAGACACCAATGTCTTCAATGTCTGTGTGTTTCTGGAGAGAGACTTTGAGTGAATTGCCATCTCAAATAAAAGCCACCTTTGACAAAGTGATTGTTTCAAGACCTGGGATAAAATGGCACTAATTTTGTTTTATTTTATGAATTTTATGTGGAGGTAGTATACCTAAAATGCTGTTTTTTCACAAAAGTTCTGGAGGGTTGTCAGTGGACAGGAATCTTCTCCAGATACCCTCCCCAATTCCCTGGGACCACTGTGGACATTGGCACTTGCGCGAGGAGGGGAGAGAAAAGCTGTGGTGAAATATTGTGGTTACAGAGGAATAAGCACCCTGAATCTGCCTTGTGTAAGGAAATTGGATTGCCAATTTCCACTTCCACTGAGTCTGGGGACTACCTGCTGATTTCAGGCTAGGCTAGCAAGTGGGATAACACCCCATAGGGTGGAGCCTCCTTTGGGTCCTGACCACAAGATTCTTATCTCTTTGGTCCTTCTGACCCTCTGCCTTAAGCTGGGTCCTTCTCTCCTATTCCAAAATGGAGTCTCTTCTCAATTCCCCTACAACAGCCAAATACCAACCTCTTCCCAGAAGCCGTGATCTGCAGCTCCAGACGTTTGGGGCCTCCACTTCAGTGTTTGCAGTGAAGGCAGCTTCAAGAAGCAACAAACTTTTCCAGAGCCACGAAACACTGAAGCTTAATGGCTCCAGTTGGCCAGGGCGTGCCCCTTTTGTTTTCGGGGGTCGATTTATGTTCTTTATAAAAATGTGGTTTGGAAAAATAGAAAGAGCCTTGAAAACGTTGTTACAATGAAAAAGGAACAAATTAGAAGACATTTTCCATGATCAAAGGCGGGAGGGAGAGCGCGCATGGGCATTCACAAAGCTTGACTTATTCACTCCCCTCCTTTGCAAGCCAGGGCAACAAGCGTGTCCCCCATTGACAAGGCGCCCTATTCAGACTGCAGGTGCGAAGTGGGCCAGCGCGCCTGGCCACATTATGTCAAGGTTGTTGGAGATTAGTGTTCGGCCTTAATAACTAAAGAGCTTGATTTACATTGGAAAAAAGCCCCCTCAGCCGTGAAAACAAAATCATTGAACGCGTGATCATTTTGAGGGCGGCTGATATCCTAATACTTGCTTTGTTCTCTGTACACCCAGACACCCCCCAGCCTCCTCAAGAAGGACAAGGCCTGAGTTGCTGGTTGTGGACTAGGTCCCCAATCACACACCTTGTTTAGGTTGGGGAAGAAAAGATGATGGGTGGAAGATTTACTGGTGCCTGAGGAAGACTGGGTGGGGACATCTTGAGACCCAGATGTGGGTTTCAGCATCATCAAAGTCTGAAATGAGAGATTCATAGGGGTTCTAAGAGCATTGGGCAAGATCACTAGTTGAGTTCCTCAAGGCTCCAGCATTGTTTCGATGAAGAGCTGGGGGCACTTGCTTTGAGTGTCATGGGCGAGAACAATTTTATCCCAGGCGATGATAATTTGGGGGTGAATGAAAAGCTGAAAGAGCTCATAAAAGACTATGGTGCACACACTTACTTGGGCTACCTCCAAGAAGACTATATTCAAGCTAAATCTCTTCCTCCAAAAAAACCCCATTTTATAGTCCTGAACTACTCTTCAATTTCTTTGTGGTTTCCCTGCTTCATTTTTGGAGAAAGGGTGGTAGAGCCACCTTAGCCTTGGTCCTGCTTCCCCTGTGTAGGTATTACAGGGCAGATCCCATTCCCCCATACACTATCTGTGCCTCTCCCCCACTCATAAAAGGGGGTCTAGAGAATAAGATATCTTTGGTTGGGACCAACGAACAGACATTTCAGTGTGGATATGTATCTACTATAAATACAATATCTTTTGTGGAAGTCAAGCTACTTAAGGCGATTTCCACAAGATCTGTCCTGCAAGAAAAGGTTTGGCAGGGACAAGGTGAGAAAGCTGTTAACTATTGTCTGGCCTTGAAAAGGTCGTAAGTCAGCGCCTTGGTAGCTGACCTGTCAGGGGAAGGTATAAAAGCGTTATTCATGCATTCGCTGCAATGTTCTCAGCTCTCACAAAAGTGTTTTTATGATTCAATTTTCTTACCTCTTTTCTTAATTAAAAAAAGCTGAACCATTAGAATAGCACCTGCATCGTGTCCTGACGGCGCCTGCATACTAATTCCAGCGCCTTTACAACCAGTAATTATAACATAAAATCAGAGATTGAATAAAACAGAAGGATTTTGCTCCCAAAGCCCTGCTAATCCCCTTTTAAAAGGGTCTGGTGAAATAATTCAGAACAGTATCCGGAAGTTGGATTACCACTTCTTTTTTACGTTTTTACAATGAAATGATATTTCACACTTAAAGGAAGCTCTGTTTTCCTTTAGTTTAAAAAAAAAGAAAGTTGGTGGGTTTTTTTTTTTTCTAGAAAGCATTTGACTATGGACTTCTTGTTTACTAAATATAGTGGCAAAAAATACAGGGTAATTTTTGGGAGACACATTTTCTCAGGTGAAAGTGACTGCAACCTGTCTGAGAACTGCCTGTGTGTATCATGCATAGATAACTTCCCTCGTTTCTCTCAGAGGAAATAAATAAGCAAAGCTTTCAGGGGTAGATGCCTATTTTTCATGACTTAGAAATATGCACATTTCAGGTAAAACAATTTTTACCAAGATGTCAGGTGTATTTTTTTTAATGCTTACTGAATACATCGATGAGCACAAAAGCTAGAGGTCTCATCAAACACTGAGTCAGACCTTGCAGTAGCACAAGCCAGGGACCTTGAGCTGTCTATAGTTTCTCCAATTCCTGGCAAAGAACACCATCCTCATCTGGCTAGTATGATATTACACGAGCCAGCTGTCAATCACAAACGAGAAAACTGGGTCATCCTTCTGATATTCTGTATAACTCATCTGATAGTACTGTTGTGAGGTTGTTTTCATTTTGTCATTTATTCTACAACTGTGTAGTATGGACAGAATTATCAACACTTACTCAATTTTTGTTTCTTTCCTGTGCAGGCATTTTTCAGGGCTGCCTATTCATTTTGAGATTCAGAATGATGTACAGCCTTGCTTGACTTGTTTTGAATTGATAGGTGGGCCTCAGTCTGTGTGTTGGCACATAAAGAGTTTACACTGGATCTAAAGAAGTAAAAAATGCAAAGCAAATATCAAAGACCACCTTCCTGGTCATTTTTACATTTGATTAATTTACATTCTGAGATACATATTTTTTCTTTTTCCATTTTTATTTACAGTTGTTTTAGATATTTTCAAAGTCACTGGAAATTTCCAAGACAAACCCAAAGACTTCTCTTAATTGTGTAGTGAGATTTACTTTTTCTTGAATGAGTTTGGGATCTGAACTTGATAAGATTCCTATATCATCTCAGGCATTTTTATATGGGCAATAATTGGGTAAAAAGGCAACACTGTTCTTATGCCCACATAGGAAGTTGGTGACAAGTAGAACATTATGGGATCCGGGTTACCTGGCGACCAAGATATTATTAATGAGAATTTGGTAACATAAAATTATAATTATGAAAAAGATCCTGATGCTTTCCTGTGAAAATTTTGTTTTTATGTGATTTTTGCCCAAATAATCTATCTTGGGCCTCACAATCCAGATTCCCACTTTCATATTCCCAATTTTTACACCCAGGTGGTTAAAAACCAGCTTGGGATTCTCAATAATTGCAGAGATCTGTGATGAAAATATATCAGCAACTAGACATACTGACTGAGGAGTTCACTGCAGAGTTAGTGTCTTAACAACTCACAGGGCTGTTCAGGTTTCTCCAGTTTTGTTCTGCACCAAAATAAAGTTGATTCCTTACATTTTTTTTTTTTTTTACCTTACAAAATAAATTGCATGTCTGCCTCAGTGCCTCCCTGCACTGGGCTTTGTAACTCTCAGAGAACAGAAACTCATGTAGTTTCAGGACCCTCAGCAAGCCCCCAGGTGGCCTGGAGAGGCATAGCCTCTGTAGAACTTGAGGCTACCTTTTCTAAGAAGGTCTGGAGATCAGATACAGTGAGGAGATAGAAGAACTGTCTAAAAGATAGAGTCACATAAGTGATAATAGTAATAACATGGGCAAAACTCAAAACATGTAAATTCTAAATGATTCAAGTATTATCTTATTTAATGCTCAAAACAAACCTGGGAAGGAATTTTTTTTAAATCTATTTTACCACAGGAGGGACGTAACACACAGGGTTATTTCCCTTATCCAAGCGCACAGCACTATCCTGAGAGACTGGCTCCTAGTCAAGTCTTCCCACCAAGCTCATAGTTTCACATGACACTCTCATTCCCTAGTGCATAAGAGCAAAGAGGAAAGGCTCAGTAAGCTAGGAGCTGTCACTGCAGGGTGGGAGCTGGGTAACTTCCCAGAGAGCAAATCAGGTTATCTCTAGGGTGAATTTTGGGACTGGCAAATTCAATTTTCTGCCAAAAATAGTGGCAGGGAAAAAAACCTGAGAATCATAGTAGCAAGGGCTCTGAGGTGTGCCAGAGTGTTTCCTCTTTTCTTTCCCCCTATTCATCTGCTTCTGCTGCCCCAAGTTGGAGGGTTCTTAGAAGGTCTTTCCAACTCCAGCACCGGAAATGGATGCCAGGGAAAGCTGCCACTCCACACACCCTTTTCTTTCTTCTCTGCACGTTATCTCTGTGGTGCCCTTGAGGCACAACAATGACCAGGGTAGGAAGGTGAGGTGCAGAGGGACAATTGGGATCTCTTCTTGAACACAGTGATGGAGGTGACTGTGTGACCTTGTGGCAGGCTGTTGGAGCAGAGACTCAGCAGCTTAGAGAGCCTGCAGCCCAAAAGCAGCCTGGAGGGGAGTCTTCAAAATCCCCCCTCCAATTCCCACTTGCTCCTCACCAAAATGATGTAGTCGGTGAAAGGGCTTTAATGAGTGCTCTTTCTCAAAGGGACTGGATGGGGAGACCGAGAGATCTCTATTCCCTGAGGCAGAACTGGGGTGGGGGGTGGCGGGAGGTGCTCATTCACCAGAAGGACGGGAGGGGGCGCTAATTCCAGGACCATTCTCTCTGGACTTCCACACTTGCAGCTTCCATAAACTCAGATTTGTCTTGGCAGTTCGAGTGGTCTTTCCCTTGTGACTGCTCTTTTCACACTTTGGTATTCCTTTGGAGTCTTTTCCCCACGTCCCTCCTTGTAAGTTTTTCTTCAGGACCACTGCCCTTGCCCTAGAAGCTGGCTCTTCAAAGTGTTCTCTAAGACCAAGCATTCCCACCCCAGAGGTTATTGTCCTCCCACTCAGTTCAGTCCTGGACTCCACTTCTCTGGTCCCCCAGACCAACACAATGCTAGCAGAAAAGGGACTAGCCGTGCACTGCGTCTGCATAGGAGGTGCAGGGAGGGGGGAGAGAGGTGTCTAAAGAGATGGAAATGGAGTTGGGGGGAAGGCTCTGGTGACTCCTATGCATCTGAAATAAATTCTTTAGTGGCAATGTCATTTAAAAGAACTTCCATATCAGATGCTAAAACCACTGAAGATCCCCAGTCAGGAGGCAAGGAAGAGTCAAATAGGCTGTAGCCACACATCCTAAGATTTGGCTATTCACAGTTCTCCAGAGGCAGCTGTGAGGTCTGAGCATCCACTACTCCCAGAGGGAATGGTATCTAGCTAGCACGAATTCTGAAGGCAACTGTGCTGTATATAACCTATCAGGACTTAGATGGAACTTGGCATCAACACTTCCTCTCTTTTTCTCTCTTTGTTCGTATTCTTCTCAACTCTTGATGTCACTTGAGGAAGTCAGAGATGTATTGTGAAAGGGTTCAGGGTGCCCAGAAGCACTGAAAATCAGCCTTTCTTATAAGACACTAAGAACATCTTTTAAATTTCTCTCTACCATAATAGAAACCAGTTGGTGAGTGCCAGCGTCACTGGAGTGAAATTGTTGGTGAGGAAGAACTCCATAATGACACTTTGATAGGTCCCTCTGTTTTGCTGCCCTCAACAACCAAAATTGGAGACTTTCCTATGAAACTGCAAAAGGAAGTGGAAAGAGGACTGGAGTCTGTGGGAGGGACCAGGTCTCTCCCAGGACGATGAAGCAATAAGAGGACACTCAGATTCAAAAGACAAAGGGAACACCACATCGTTTATTTCCAAAGAAAATAGCAAAATGGACCTCCATATACACAAAGGTCTTTAGAGGGAAAATGAATCACAGTTCAGATTTTAATTCATTTTTACATATATACAATAGAATTAAGCCATGTCTTTCAACAATGTTTTCATTCAACAATCACTTTCAGTCAAATACGTAACTTTTTTTTCAAGTTAGTTCATAATTTAAGGATGCTAGGGGGACCAATGAAAAATCACAAACAATATAGATAGTCTAAGGTTTCAGTCAGGCTTTTTTGTATGTGTGAATTATGATTACAAAACATTTGCCTGTCTGTATAATTCACATTTATTGCAATCATTACATTTTCCCATAACTTAGTGATATAAACAAACATATGGGGGCCTCCAATAAACAAATAAAAATCAATATAAGAGACAACATTTGTAGCAACTATAATATCAGCATGGGTTACAGCTTGGGGAAACTTCTTTACAAATCATTTAGTCAGTACACATGGGGCTGGGAGACAGGAACATCCTTGTTTATTTCAAACACCTTTAAAACTACATCAGAAGGTTGGGGGAAAGCTGGACAGGGTGAAAGTATCTTTCTGGGCACAATATAAAATGAAGAACTGCACATGTGAATGGGAGGGGATTGTTTGCATGCATTTTGGGATCATTATCTTGTAGTCTGGACTTTCTGAATTCCAATTGCCAAGACTCCAAAGAAAACAGGAAAGTATTAAATGTTTTTCTCCTTCAAGTCACTCTATTATGGCAGAAAAGGTTTGCTGATTACTGCTGGTGGGAAGAAACTGACAATGAACCTATTTTTAGCAGAGATTGAAGGAGCAGGAAATATTAACAATCACTTGGCTGCAGCCTTAGGTTCCCAGGAGGCAAGAGTATTTGGAGTTTGAGGGGTCCCCAAAGGAGGCTCATCTAGGTGACCTGACTTGGACTGATTGAGTGCATGCCAGAGCAGAGAGAAGCAGAAACACAAGTGTGGGCTTGGAGTAGGCACTTTCTGCCTGTATCTTCTCTGCATTCTTTCTCTCACGATCCAGAGCCTGTGCAAAGGGCCCCTCAACATCTGCATACCTTCATAGGTTCTGGACCTTTCTCTGCATTGCTTTTGATTTTTCCCTTAGCAGGACTTAGCCCTAGAGTTATCAGATAGTATAGTGTGCACATATTTTTTTTTAAAGAAGTTTGATTTTTATCTTGTTAGAAACGGTTTGAGACTCACCGGGCAGAGGGCGTTTGACAGAGAGGAGAACAAATCGCTGACAAAGAACCTTTTACGTTTCATCAGCGTTGTTAGGACGACAAGCAGGAATGTCTCAGATAATAACTCCCACTTCAAAGATTTCTCAGCTCAATAGAAAGCGGACCATCCTTTTTATTCAACCACAAGGATTGGCACTAAAGAAGACTCAACTGTTTGATTTTTTTCCACCATGTTTATTTTTCCCCTATTCACTGGGGTACTTAGATAAAATAAACAACAAGACAATTAAGGGAACATGGACTTCTAACTTTCCTGCCATCTTTCCTATCCCCTTGGCCTTGGGCTCTTGAGATCCCACCCAGGGCCATCCCAGGCCTGAGGGGCACCATACACTCCACCCTGTGAGAAACAAGTTTGTGGGACTGAGGAAGCTTCTGGGATGCAGAGGCAGGATGGACTGTGCTAGGGGCCAAAGTGTTAATGTCCCGAAGGCACAGTCTGAACTCCCCAGACTCATCCTGATGTCTCCCTTTGACTCTCATGTCCCATTCAAATTCAGACCTCCACACTACTCAAGATTCAGCACTTCTTCACACAAAACAGAACTGGACATGCTCATTTGTTAAGTTTCTAACATTGCTCTCAAGTTATTCACCCTGGAGCCTCTTTTGGGGCGCAGTCAAGAATCACTGGAGTCCAGCTCCTCCCTTTCTTGAAAGCGTCTGTGGCACCAACGCACCTCTCTCCTACATCAGAGTGTGGGTGAACCCCTAAAATCTGGAGAGTCAGGTCCTGAGGAGGAAGTATAGACTGGAGATCGCAGTGGCAGTATTGAATGGAGTGAAAGCAAAGATCAGCGCAAATGTATCTTAATAGAGTGTCTGCAGTGAAGTGTGCCGCCTTTGAAGCGGCCGCTCCCCGAGCACATTTCCATGGCGAGTCTAACACGGCATGCCGATGCACCGTCAAACTCACACTTTCAACCCCAAAACTCGACTCTTTGAACAACCCGAGCTTGATTAGACCTTTCTCCTTTTCTTTCCCTCTTACAAACCATTTCCTCGCCTTTAGAAACTTGCCATCAAACCCAAATGCGCCCTCTGATCACCGCAGAAAGCAGAAACAAAGGGAGCTGAGCGGCGATTCAAGCGGCCCTTTTCTTCCCTCACATTATTATCCATTTTTATTATGATCGGGAACAAGTGCCCATTCGCGTGGGTTTTGTTTACCGGAAATTAAATGAAAATGATTTAGTCCGCGTCAAACAAAAATATATACTTGTATACACAAGAAAAAAGGCCTGTTAGACGTAAATATTATGTCCTTAATGAAAAGCCTGGACGGGCTCCAGGCTTGGCTTTTCAGGATTTCAGTGCAACTTGCCCATTGCCATAGAAATCCTAACTTACCATGAAGATGCACCGTGGCGAAGAAACATTGCATTGTGCGCGGGCCCTTTGATGTCGCAGGCGAGAGATGCGGGCGCTCAGCTGCGCCAGGCGAGATTACCTTGCGAGCAACGCGGTGGACATCTGTAACAAGCAAATGAAAAATTAAAGGCGATTAATGGCCAACCAAACATTTTTATTTCATTTCATTATTTTGGAGGGGGGAGTAAGAGACAAAAATGGGGTCTAGAAATAGAAGAGAAAGAAAGGAGTCCTATTTGTGGGTGGGGGGGACGTTTAAACATTGTCAGAAGAAGCAAGTTCCCCAAATGCCCTCTGCACTTTGGCAGTGGGGCGGATCCTTTCCTATGGGAAGGAATTGTTTGCTGAGGAACCCCCCCCCCACACACACACATACACACCAGGCTGCCTCTGGTCCCTGTTTTAGAGGGAGGTGGGGGAAAGGAGATTGTAGTTCCCTTTCCACAAGAACGGATTCACTAAGGATGTATTTGGGAGATTCTGGTTTGTATTAAGGTTAATGAGAACAGTCCCACTCCAGTTAGGACATTATTTATCTTACAGAAGTGTGGGACTTCAGGGCAGGCATGAGAATTGTCTAATGATGTCTGAAGAGGACAGAGAAGAAAATCCAGCAGAGTGGCCGGGCAAGGACTTGTTTACCGGGTTCAGCTTTTAAAATTGAACTCTTTAGGGGACTTCCTTTAGGTGAGAATACCACACCCTTACTGTCTACAAATTCCTAGGGGATGGGTCTGTCAAAGCTTTTATATCCACTTCCTTCTATTTTTCCAAATCTTAGAAAGGATTTCAGGGTAGGCCCATCCTCTCTTTAAAAGGTAAAAGACTTGGAAACAGGCACTGATGTACCCCCACCCCCACCCTTAGCAATATTTGCAAAGGCTTTCCTCTTCCTTGTCCCCAACACCTGGTTCTTTTTCTGGGGATTTGACACACAGCACATCAAACATATATTCAATTATAGAGCCGTTACATTTGTTATTTCGGTTCAGCTCTCTTCCCCTTAATATTGTGTGATTTTTGGCAAAGATTATCACAGAATTGACTCAATTCTCCCAGCCACTGTTACCTAAGCTTCTTTCACTTTCCTTTTGCTGTGGCTACTTCAGCTCAGTGATGCCATTGGCTCACTCTATACCTGCAGTGGCAAAGCACCCAAATGATTCTACAAACAGTGTCTGGACAAGGGTCAAAATTTAGTGGGAAGAGGGCGATTCATCCATAGAGGTCTCACAGCAATGAATCTTAAAGCCCCTCCAGCACTCTTTTGTGTGCATTTGCTGTTGTTTGGACTCATCCTCTACTCCAATAATGTAATGTATATAGAGCAGATTAACCAGCAAATACACATCAGTGTGATTGGGTGTACCCATGGAGGAGAGGCTTGTGATGTCCAAGGGAAGTTGCTGAAACCAGCAGCTCCATCTCCTTTGTAGAAATGTTTGGAAATTTTGAGATCTGGGACTGTGTATTTTTGTTTCAAAGTATAGTTGGGGGAGGAGGAAGAAGAGGCAGGCAAAAAAAAAAAAAAGGAAGCAAATAGAAGGAAGAAAATGGCTTTGGATCTCTCTGCCACCATTCTTCGTGTGAACTTCCCATGAGGTTCCCATTGGAAGCTGTGAAGGAAGTGGGGATAGAAATCTCAGCATCTGGGCCTAGAAAACATTTCCCATTCTGTGAAACACCTGAAAACTTTGTGGTCCCATTTTTGCTACCTGCAGTTGCCAAGATTGCACATAAACTCTCCTAATATGTATTTCCCCCCTTCTGCCTGTCTTTCTTTCCTTTCTTTATCCCAACACTGATTTGGTGCTATCCAGTCATGAGGTAGTCTGTGTGGAATGGTGGGGTCGTGCTAGGTGTGATTATAGAACAAATATGTGTGCCATAGTTATATTTAAAAACAGTAGGCCTTAAATCATCATATTCAATGAGCTCTAACTAGTGGTGACTGGCCTTTCTTTTCTTCCGTCTTTCCTCCCTTTCTTCTCTCCTTCTCTTCCCTCCTTCCTTTTCAGGGTCTGTCAAGCCTCACTGACCAGGCCTAGGCAGCATTCAGTGGATGCAGAGACCTCAACCACAGAGGCAGCCTATTCAGGAAATAGCAGTTGGCAGCATCAGGACAAGGTGTGGTGCTGGGCTTTAGGGCGTGGTGGAGGCAACTGAAATGGAACCCGCGCCCTGACACACGTACCATTAGCTCAGGTCGCCACGCGCAGCCACCACCGCAGAGGAGGCTACCAGGGGCTCGCGGCGAAAGTCAGACGTGGACGACACGAGGGTAGACAGCGTGGCCGAGTCAGTGCCAGAGCTAGGCGGCGGCGGTGAGCGCCCATGCACCTTCATGTGCTTTCGCAAGGAGCTGGGGTGCGTGTAGCACTTGTCGCAGCCGCGCACTTTACACGTGTATGGCTTGTCGCTCGTGTGCACGTGTGAATGCTTCTTGCGGTCACTGCTGTTGGCGAAGCGCCTCTCGCAGCCCTCGAACTCACACCTGAAGGGTTTTTCCCCTGGTGGAGGCAATGCAGAGACGTTAGTACGTGCGCGGGTGGCGGCCCAGGATCAACTTCACAGCCCTTCTCCCATTTCTCGCCCATTTTCTTGGGGGTGGGGGAATAAAAAAATCACAAAAGAAACCTCAAACCAGGCATCTCCATCCCCGCCTCAGAGCACACCCCCAGAATTCCCTCCAGCACGCCGCTACCCCTCCCCCTCTCCCGACTGGGTCTAAAGGGAGGGTATGGAGGAGGAGCGACAATGACTCCATCTTAGTCGACTTTGCATCCTGGAAAATCCTAATCCGCTCCAATTGTCTTCCTCCAGGTGCTCTTTACTTGGAGCTAGAGGCCCCTCTGTCTGGAGAAGAATTGATTAAGGAGCTCTTGCCTGCTCGATTTAAAATTGCTGATCCAGCCAAAAGTCTTTGCCCTCCGTCCGGCTTTACACCCAGCACACACCCCATCCTGGAGCAAATTGTTTCCTAAAGTAGTTTTTGTGCAAACATCAGGACGATAGAATAATTTAAGATGCGCAGTCAATGCACATAGCATGTGCATAATGTGGATTCGTGCTGCAGGGAAAGGTACTCTAAGCAATAATTCATTTCAGAGGTGATTTTTACGGGAAATGGAGCCTCCTCCCCTTTCTTCTACTCCCTGAGGGCAAACATTTAGCAGCCTTCTTTGAAAACTTCCCAGATCCCTCCAGAATACGCGCGCCCGCGATATTTTATTTCGCTGCTCCAGCGGCCTTGCGGAGAAGCTGCCACCAGCAGCTGGTTCTCCTAGTCCGAACACTTGGTGAGAGGTAGACTGCGCCCTCCACCCCACCCCCACCCTTTCAGACCACCCAATTCCCGCGATCAGTCTCGCAGGCTTGATTCGAGAGGCCAGGTCTGCCTGAGCCAAGTGGGATCCGAGACCTCTCCCGCAATCACACCCTTTAAGCGCCGTGGTTTCCGGACAAGCGCAGCTGAAGTGGTCTAGTCAGACTTGGCTCGGCGGAGTGGAGGGCAAGCAGGCATCGGGATAGACCCGCGAGGGGCTGGTATAAGTGGTGCGATGCGCTGTAGAGCCGCAGGAAGGCGCGAGAGCACGTTAGGGTGGAAACATTGGCCGAGAATGCAGCCCCAGTATTGAGCTCATCGTCGAGAGGATTCGCTGGTTTATGGGGGAGGAAAGGACCCGAAGATCCTGGAAGCGCAGGTTCCTGCAAGAGCTGTAGATGCTGCAGGAAGGAGGGGAGAACATGTCTAGGCACTTTAAACAAACGGATGCCACAGAGCGCCCTGGGTTGAGGGAAGGAAGCAAAGAGAAATACGACTGGAGGATTGTTGCCTTTGTGGTCGCTTCTCCCGCGGCTTCCAGGAAAGACCGGAGCAGTGGGGCAGGTTTGAACAAAGGCCCTTTGCCCGAGCTGTGCTTAAGCTATGGTTGAGCCAGAGGTTTGCGCACAAATATCGGTTGCTTTCGACAGCCGGTTGAGCAGCCAGGGCTCTGGTACCACCCCACGATCGAATCATTCCCTTGTAGGTGTATTACTAGTTAGACAGTGGAAGACTGGACAGTGCTGGCATATGCCATATTTGGGGGGGGGACAACGGTATCATTTTATAGCAACAACAACAAAAGGAGAAAGACACAGAATAAATCAGTGTCCCCATTTGCATCCTCGTTTTCTTTCCCCAACCCCTGTTAGCATCGGCAAAACTAAAACTTTTTCCTTCCTTCCTTCCCTCCTTCCTTCTCTCCTTCCTTTCTTCCTTCCTTCCTTCCTTCCTTTGTAAATCCATTTACTAAAACCATGCAGTTTAGGTACTGCGAAGGGAAACTATACGCTGAAAAAAACTGGAGGAATGGGATATGAGCTTGATTTCCACCCTCACACATATTCCCCCAAATGTATTCCCGCCTCATTCAAGCAAAACAGAAAGAATGATTTCGTCCCAGAGGAGGAACAGAGGCGAAAACATACATACATACACACATACATACATATATACACATACATACATACATACACACATACATACATACATACGAGAGGGCACTGGTAGGGATGCCGCAGCTTGGAAGTTTGGAGGCTCCTGGGGGACCAGGTGAGGCTGTGCCCTAGCAACCTTCGGACTTCTCCCCTGCTGCTGGAGGCGTCCGGGTCTCCGGGCCTAACTCTGTATCCTCATCCCCTTCCCCCGCCCTACCCCCCCAGCAACCCCTTTCCCCCTCCCACCAAGTCTGGGGGCTGCGCCCGAGGTGGGTGGATGGATTTGAAGAGTTAGGGTTGGACTGGGACCTTGCAGGCCGCCGGGAGCGGCCTTGGGCCTGGGGTTGAGTGGTGAAAGACCGGGAGTCTCTTCCAAGAGCCTTAGCATCCAACAGAAGCTTCCTTCCCCGCCCCGCGCCAGCCCCTCTGACAGAGTTCCCCAGCGGCTGGGCGGTTCGACTAGCACCATTTTCTGGCACTTGTGGCTGGGCCAGGTTGTCCGACTCCTCCGCCCAGGTGCGGTCTCTGTTTCTCTATCTGGGGTCCTTGGCGCTCAGGTCTCTGTCTCTGTCTCTCCTTTTCTCTCCCCCAGGCCGTCCCCCTTCCCCCGCCCCTCCACTTCCCCGGGTGCCTGGGGAATTAAGTTAAGTCCCAGCCTAGAGGTTTCGGAAGGGGCACCCGCGGTGGGGACTCGGCGGAGCTCCGCAGCTAACCCGCGACGAGCTCGGTGCGGCACCATTGTTTCGGGATTGCTATGGCCTCCACAAAGTGAAACCTTTCGGCGTGGATTTAGGGGCTTAAGACAGCTGCCTCCGAAGTTATCCCCGGGATTCGGATCTGGGAGAAGTTCAACTTCTGAGAAATCAGCTCCTATTCGCTGCTTCTGCGACTCGAGGAAATGAAATGCCATTAATATTTGAAAAGGCAATTATTTTCCTGTTGAATCGAGAACTGTCTTCATGAATAATTTGTAGTGAAATCTACTGCCCTTTGAGAAACACTGTTGGATTTTCCCCCTTTTTTCATTACTGGGGGTGGGTCGGTTGAGGGAAATGCTGAAGCAGGCAAGGGGTTGTAGATTTGTTTTTCCTTAACTCCACTGATAATGAATCGGAACCACAAGTGGAAAGGATGCACTTAGAATTCTGTGCTGAATAGACTCAAACCTGAGCCAGCCCTGGCTCACTGAACTTGCTTCTCTGCTGTAGGTCGATTGCTCCAAGAATTTAACCATTTTCTGCTTCAGGGACTTCAAACAGTGGCCAGGCAAAGAGCAGTAAAAGTTTGTTTGTTTTAAAACACCCTGCCACTAAAAGTGGGTTCCTTCTCTGACTGGGGACTAAGTGTCTCCCTTCGAAGTGCTGCAACCAGCTCACTGAGTAGCAGAATTAAGAGCAAAGTAAGAGCTTTCCTCTCCCTTTCCCGGGATAAAACTTGAAGAGCAGGAAGGGAAGGACAGAGGCTGGAGAGATGGTGAGGGAATCTTGGAAACAACTGGGGAAAACCACACACTTCCATATACACTCTGGAAATAAAGTAGTGAACTAAAACTGGAACTTGACAGGGCTGAACTAAAAACCTGACAGTGTCTTGGCCCAGGTTCTTCTCCAAGATTTCAGGACTTGGGGGGTGGGAGAAGAAGGTGGGATTTAACAAATTTTTTTCCCCATAGTGCCAGCCTGGGGGAGTTCTTTGACTCTTAATTGCTGATGTTTCCACCAAGAATAGAGGTGAGCAAGGCAGAGCACCAGGGAGTAGAAGTGTGGCACCACGCTGGAAGTTATTTAATTTTCTGGTGTCCCTACCGCTCCCCTTCTCCCATGTCCAAAATGGGGGAAGGGAGATGTTAACTTCTTTAACTTCAGGAGGGGGCATATTGAGAAAAGCCTAAAGAGAGTATGAACTTAGACTGCTAAGCTAATTAATATAACTTAACAGGCTGTTCTGGGAAGTGTGAAAACTTTCTCCTTGCAATTGCATTAATTAGAGATGCTTCTGGCCAGAGGAGCTCAGCTTTGCATGCTCTTGCTGGCTTCTTTTCTTTCTGTTAACTAGAACTAACAGAAGTGGTTGATGTATGTCCCCATTTCACTTAACAACTCAGGAAATGACATGGTGGATGAGTCTCGTTAGGTGTCTCCTAAAGCAAAAGGAAGGGTGGTCAAACATCCCAAATGTAGGGTGACCAAGGCTCCAATATAGTGCCAAATGAGACCCCAAATCCTAAAGAAAGTGCCAAGGGCCTTATCCCTCAGTTCAAGTGGCAGTCAGATTATCATACTGACTAGTGGAAAGAGTGCTTGCCATGTAATTCCAAAGGGACTGGTAAAAGACAATTGTTCCTATTTTCACTACTTTGGGAAACAGTGACTTCTTAAATACCTTAAAATCAAACTCATAGAAGAAGGAGCACACAGTTGCATGTACAGAGATTCAAGCAATGCACCCTCCAACCTCTACCCTCCAAGTATAAATCCTGTATCCTGCACACAGCCCCTCGGGAAACTTATGTGATTGTAAGACTAAAAGGGCCTAATTAATATTTTATGAAGTTGGTTCATGGAAATACCAAAATACCCTCCCCTTCAATTGCAACTTGATGATATCCAGGCCCTAAGGTGGGAGGCCTGATTCCCCAGAGGATCCAGATAGACGGTGCATGATACTGACCTGTGTGAGTTCTTTTGTGTATTTTGAGATTTTCTGATCTAGCAAAGACCTTCCCACACCCCGGGAAAGGACAAGGGAAGGGCTTCTCCCCCGTGTGCACACGGATATGATTTACAAGTTTGTATTTGGCTTTAAAGGGCTTGCCCTGTCGCGGACACTCCTCCCAGAAGCATATGTGGTTGGCCTGCTCCGGGCCGCCGACGTGTTCCACGGTGACGTGTGTAACCAGCTCGTGCATGGTGCTAAAAGTTTTGGAGCAGAGGCGCTGGGGCGCGGGACTGTTGGTGGCTAGCCACTTGCAGATGAGCTCCTGTTTGATGGGCTGACGCATGTAGCGAAAGAAGGCTCCGGGACCGTGGGGCGAGGCAAGATTCACTGTCAGGTTCATGCCCCCGTAGCCGTGCAGGGCCGCGGCGGCTGCCAGAGCGTCTGTGCGGGACACCGGTCCCTGCGCTAAGGGTTCAGGCCGCGCATACATGTCTCCGGGGAGCCCCAGACGCAGGAGTCCGCTCAATGTACTGGTGGGATAGGCCTTGGAAAGTTGCTCTGGAAGGCGCGGGAAGACCGCGGGATTGGAGGCGGCAGCGAACTGGGGGCCATGGTGTCCGGAGCTGCTACCTGTTATGGAGACAAATAGCGCGCTTGAGAACGAGTCGTGTGGGCTGCTCGCTTCACCCGGCCACCCCGGGCAGGCCCAGTCAGCCCCGCCACACCACTGCCTCTACGGTCAGCGCTGAAACCGAGAACGAGACCGCCACGATAGTAAACGCCAAGCGCCTCCGTCACCGCTGGTCTGGGCCACCGATTGGTAGAGGCCCCTGCAGCGCCATGATTCGGAGATGGAAGGTGGCTGCGGGGCAGGTGGAAAGGGTAGTAGTGTGCTCAGTATTGAGTCTGTGGGTTGCTGGGGTCCCCAGGGCTCTGTTCCAGAGGGTCCGACCTAAGCACCCAAGCGTGCTTCAGCAACCGACTTCCCGGGGCTCTGAGGGTTGCGGCGCCCAGCTGGGAAGTGGAGATGATGGAGGTGATGTTGTAAGAGGCGGTGGTGCCCGGTCATGTATACTAATTTCAGCGCCCATCCCAGCTGGGAGAAGGCGGCCCGCTGCATCTCCCACTCTGCTCCCGATTGCTGCCAGATCTAACCGCTCAAGCCACTGTTACCAGACAGCAGGGAGGGGAAAGAACCACCACCACCAAAAAAAAAAAAAAAAAAAAAAAAAAGTTCTGCAAAGTTTTGTTTTTTTTTCCCTCCCATCAAGTTTTGGGTTGTGACTTTTCCCCCCTCCCTCTCTCTGTCTTTAGTGCCCACTTGAAATCCCGTGCACTACAGAGGTAGCAGCGGGGCGCGTGAGGAAGTGAATAGAAATTCCGGGCGGAGACCCGGACCCGCGGAGAGGAACAATTGCCTAGGTCGCTTATTGGCTCGCCGCCCGTTCCGACGTCAGCGACGACAGGTCCCGCTGCACGCGGGTATGCGCGCGCGCGCACGCACACGCGCGCGCACACACACGCACTAGCTAGCGCTTTCACTTCTCTTCGTCTCCCTCCCCCTCAGTACCTCCTGCCTCTAATGCTCATGCGCTCTGACCGGGGCACGAATTCTTTTCTCTCCCCTTGAGCCCCATCCCCCTCTTCCCCCAAAGCTGCTCTACTTTGCTGCTGGGCTGGGTTATGCCTGCATTCACCACGACTTTGGGAAGGGGATGTTGAGTTGCACTTAACGTCCTAGGGTAGACCGGCGTACCCAGACCTGCCCGAACTGAAGGGCAGCTCTAGGCGGGCGGCACAGTGTCCTACTTTGGCTGTTTGTTACGGGATGCAGGAGTAATAGGGAGGGCCGGGATACAGGGAGTCGAGGAACTCACTAGCTAAAAAAATTATTTTCTCTCTCTCTTTGAAATTTCTCATGTCTGCTGTCGTTTCTGCCCCTCACTTCCCCACTTCGCCTTCCTATTTGGATCCTTTCTTATTCCCTCGCCTTTCGCTCTTCTCCCCGTAGTTTTCTTCGCAGTTAGTCTTTCCAGCCCCTCCTTACTGGTGCCAGGCGCGCTCGGAGACTGGCAAACCTTCAGTACAGCCTTGACCAGAGCTAAAAGTGAGCTAGAGACCGAGATGACCTGGGAGCGACTAGCCTCGAACCCACACCGCCCTACCGAGAGGGTCTGAGAATCCTCTGGGGGCACAAATCACACCGGCCCTGTGAACTGGCTGTTAAAGGAAACAAAGGCAAGGGAGACTACTTAGCAAAGGGGAGCTCTTCTTCAACTAAGTCTCTCTCTGTCAATTGCGACCTTGAGCACTGTGCCCTGCCATCTGATTTAGCCCCCAGGAAAGGGGACTTGAAGACCACTTCCACTTTTTAGTTCCGGCCACTTGTTGCCGCGGCCGGAGTCTCTTCCTCTCTCCTGGTTTGCCTTCAAGGGTCTGTGGAGAGTGAACGCCACGTTTCTGGCCCTAGCAGTTAGAGGGGCATGGAGTGCAAAGTCTCCTCTCGTAGGAACGCCCTCCCGGGGCTGCAGATTCCACTGTCTTGGGGTGGGGGTGAAGAACCTTCAGTTCTGGCCTGAACTTAGGTGGAATACACAGAGAGAGTAACCGTTCTTTGTTTGTGCTGACGGGTTAGGGCCGGCTGCACCACCCGGAGATTTAAAGAGTTGTTGGCCCACACCCTTATCTTGCTCTTTGTAGCGGAAAATACTCACCTAAACACTTGGACCTCCCTGGCGGCAATAGAAAGCGCCCCCAAAGCGGAGAAGTGGTTGGATTTTTAAGAGAAATTTTAAGGATTAAGTACAAGAACCCAAACGCCTGGCAGAGGCGAGAAATTTGGGTAGATTAGGAAGAACACGATTTACAGCTGGTTGAGCTGATGCACCCTTAGTTTCTAGAACTAAGTATTTTTCTTGTACAATTGTGGTCAGAACATAATAGTTTTTTACTTTTTTAAAAAAATAGTTAACTTATTTATAATGGTTGGCAGATTCTTTGAGACTTTCTTCATTTAGTGCATTGTTCCCTGGTAGAGGCTGCATTTTAGCTAGGGATTAACGTCCAAAACAATTTTCCTGGGCTTTGACAAATCCAGGTCTTTCTGTTTCTCAGGCCGGAAGAGCTTAAGCAATGCAACCAATAGATTCTGCATTAGCATTAAAAAAGTTGAAGGAGAGCATTTGACAGTCAGACTGCTTCTGCTCTAGAAACCAAGGGCTTCCACAGAGCGGGGTTGAGACTTGACTTTGAGGATTTGTCTCCTTTCCTTTCACCCTGTCTCACACTCTCACTTTCTCACTTTTTGGGAATTACCCCTCTGCAAACTGGGGCCTCTCTCCCCTGGTCTGCAGGCCTGTGTATCCTACCTGGGAGAACTAGCCAGACTGGGTCTCTAGAAGGTGCTTCTGTGGCTCAGTGAGTGGTTTCAAGTTACCCCATCTCTCTGGCATCTCCTGCATGATTCAGTTCCCTAGGTGAGTGTGGGTTGAAACCATGAAAGGCTTGAAAATAACAAAACCCAAACCAAACCAAACCAAGCCAAATGAGTTGTGGTCCTCCCAGGCTGTTAGTAATATCCATCCTTCAACACAGAACTTTGTCAACTTTTCCTGTAACATTGAGGCCAAAATGTAGGAACACTTTAGCAGCATTTAGCAACTAAAATGTTCTCTTACCTTCTGAATCTAAACAATGTACAACTAACTGGTCAGGATGTTTGTCAAACCCACTATTTACTTTTGCTTTGAGAAAAAAATAATATTTGCACAAAAATGGATTCCTTAATTATGCACTGTGACCCCCACTGATCAAAGCTTTGAATAACAGGAATATTAAAGTTGTTTTAGGCTTTGAGCCACTTTGTAAGTATGGTAATATTGGTACCTCTAATAATCTTACGTTTGTTTCCACACTCATAATAGAAGAAAATGATAACTTTTCCATTAGAAGTGTTAAAAATAAATATGCAATATTTTCCCACCTATGCTTATGGAGCCCCTGAATTCTAAGCAATGACTCCAGATTCCAAGCAAGTGAAGCAGAGGATTTTTAACACATAAATTTAGTACACTACAGACTTTCTCCACTAACATTATCTTTTGAACATATGTGTGGCTTTTTGTGCCAACAACAAAAGAGCAGGTACATAGGAATCAGCCAAATTCTCAGGCAGTAGCCTGGCCCCAAGGAGCACCTCCCCAGACCAACCTTCTCTTGAAATGTTGAAAATATGTGGGCACATCCTGGATAGATGCTTCTTAAGTAGCCAGGAGTCAATTGACCTGTAGGTCACTATGGTTGTCTCATCCTTGCAAGTTCCTTGATGTTATATGGTTCACCTCAGTTGCCTAAACATAGCAATGAAACCAGGCATTCTCTCTGAGATGGACATTTTCCCAGGGATAAGAGGTAGGGAGGAAAAAATCCATTTTACCCACTAATATTTATTAACAGTAATTTTAAGCAATTATATAAGGGTCTTCAAAGCATAACTCTGAAATAATCCCCAAAGCAGTGGTCAACTAACTACATATGTATGACAAGTGGGGCACAAATGTCAGAGAGAAATATTTTAATCTTCAAAACAGTTCTTTTGAGTCTTCCAGTGCCCAAGTAGCAGGGAGCTGGGTTTTACTGACTATTGATTGGACAGGCTAAGGAGTGGTATCCCTCCATGGTGATCAAAGTTTTCCTTTTAGAAGGTTATTTCACCACAGTTATCCCCCAATACCAAATACATGGCTGTGACATTCTGTTTTGACCACACTAGAGGCTATAGCATTTCTGAGTCCACTTCTTGTTTGATTTGCTGAGAAGAGATACATTCTGTAGCCCAGAGATCCATAGCAGATGTCAAAAAAGCCCTGGAAGTTTTCATGGGAATCTAGCTGCAGAAGATTCAACATTCTACCAACAGATCCCAAATACACCTGCAGTTTTCCAAATCATGCCCTTGGCATCTCTGTTCATCCTAACCAGGGCAAGCAACAGCGTAAGATAAAGTGATTTTCTAATCCTGCTGCATAGAAATATGACATTTGGTGGCCCTACCATCTTCCAGAGCTCTTCACATCACTGACTAAAAGAGGGTGGAGGGGAGTCTGACTTCTTTCCCTTGGTGAAGAAATGGGGAGATTTCAGATAAGTATCTGGGCTATTTTTCCATTCTGGTTTTTAAAATACTGCTACCTGATGATAATCTGTTGAAGATTATGTGCAGAGCAGAATCACAAAAGCTGAGGGCCACTGCACAGAGTCTGGTCAAGTACAAGCCTTATTGCCCAAATGTTCTGCCTCTAGACCTGCAGTCACTTAGATCTACAGTCACTCATAAGCTCCTTTCCACCCTGGTTCTGGTCAGGTAACCAACCGAATCAAGGGGAAATTTTCTTCATAAGCTATTCACAGACAGATTTCAGAATTCCTGTGGTGAGAGGTTATCTCTAGTCATAAGAAAATTAACTTAAGCCCCAAGATCACACCATATACCCAAATTGTACAAATGAAATACATAAGGATTTTGAAGATAAAGGAGGCTATTGCTTCTCTCTTTTATGGAAGTTTGGGCTTTAATCATCGTTAATAGAACTAAGTATGAAAGAAAATATAAATGTATTTGGATATAATTTAACTTTCAAGCAACATTTTTGCAAAATACCTTTTGACAAAATATTAAGAAATATGGCTAAAAGATCTTCCAGAACAGCATTGAGGAATCAAAACAATGGAATTTATATAATAACCACATCTCTCTTGAGGATCCTGCCATCAAATAACCCCCATATAGTAGAAAAGAACAATTTCTTGAGTTGTTCATTTAACTTTTCTTAAGAAAGCTGCTTTTTCTACCAACAAGGGAACACCTTGCAGGCAACTGTCAGCTGGCAGTGTAGTTGAAATGAGGAAACTAGATGCCTGGAAGGGGAAACACCCAACTCTAAATCATATGCTTATTCTTAATGGAATATTAAATTAAATTCTTCACAATGAAGGTATTCCTAACAGAGCAGCTGTCAGTCACTGCCTGTTCAGACACCACATTGTGGGAATGTCATTGCCGCCACATTGCAGAAGGCTGGTGTCCCTGGTAAAGATGATGCATATCATGTAAACCCCATCACCAAGATCAAAGTCTGCTCCTTTTATGGAAGCCAATACATGTCAAACCTCATTCCAACCAAATCGTCTGGAAATGAATTCAAGATGAATATGTCATAGAATAATGTGACAGTGGAACTGCAGAAGGTCAAGGGTGGTTGTTTCAATGAGAAAGTCGTCAAATATTAATTCTAGAATGTCCAGATGAGTAGACATTGAGGGGGATTAAATGGTTGCTGGTGGGGTGTTGTGTGTCTGATTTGTGTATAGCTGCATCAAACACTGAGGTGTTGTTCTAAGTTTCATTCGAACTCAAGAAACATCCCAAACCTACAATCTCACATAACCAAAAGACAAAATAAAACCTATATTAAAATTAACATCAGCAAGTCAATATTCAAAAGATTTTTAACTTACTTGACTCTTTGAGGGTGTTTCGGTAAAGTCGTAATCGTTTTCTCATTACCAAGGAAGTTTTGTATCTCATTTTCTGACTTTGAGACTGAAAAGAAAAAGGACAGACACTAGTTAAACACTTTCATACATAATTTTATGCATGTAAGATCCTGTGACTTGAATGTATGAGTGAAAGTAAGTATTGATCTGAAGGCTCTTTGTTTCCTTAATCATTTCCAAATTTGGAAGTAAAATATAAAGGCTCTACTGAAAACTACCCATATTTATTGCAAAACAATATATCCCTGGTGATAAAAATATTTAAAATCACAGTTCCCCAAATATATTGTTATCTGAAACACATTGTTAATCTGCTTTGCAAATAGAAATTAGGTGCCCTTTCAACCAGGCAGCAATCAAACATCTTTAACTTCATAAATTTGAATTTATCACGTAGAAGCCCTCATTATTTTCTTTAAGTTTATTGAGTTTAGTGAGTTGTAATGGGAGGCCATGGTGTCCACTGAGAGGTTAGCATGCTAAAAATTGAGGTGTAAGCATTGAAAGTGAGAGAAGAGGAAATTTTTTTAGCAGACTTGTACATTTTGTTCTGGCAATGGTGATATGAAATCCCTTATCCTCAAGAGTTCTACCCCAGTTCCATTAAAAAATGATCACTGTCTGATTTTCCAATGTTAATATAAAATTCACCAGATTAAATGGGAAAGTGTATCAGTTCTATTATCTAGTACTAGCAATCCCTATTTCTTAAATAAAAAGGTCAAGACAATTCCTGTCCAAAACATGCATTCCTTTTCAGATTCACTTCATGGATAGAACTACCAAACTTTGGCCATCTTAAAACCTGAAACTCATGTTGGGGACTTCTGCATCTGTCAGTAGAGGTTAAAGACAGTGGAACAGCCAAACAGAGGCAATCCCCCCAGCTCAACCCTCAATTTGGCCTAGAAAGACAAACAATCATTGTAAAGGTCTCAGGCTGAACAAACACAGCCAGCCTTCTGTCAATGAGGGTATCTGCCTATCTTGACACTCCAGAACAAGTAGTTGTTTAACTTGTTGAACCACAGGCCAAATCCAAGTGGGGCTCTGTTATCTTAAAGGTTTGCCAGTTCTCTATGTGCAGAGATTTCTTTCTTTCTCTCCCTCAACATCCAACCCATATTTGAACTAGCTTGGGTCTTTTTACCCTTCCCGTCTTTACTAGGTCTAAGCCTAAAGGGTGTAGGGTAGACTCACCTTTTACCAGAGGGTTTTGTTTACTTTGAATTCTTTCTAACCAAAAGGCATCCATCCTCAAAGGTAGTAAGTTCCTTCCCACACAGATCAGGAAAGAAAGGAGGCCTAACTTAGCATTCCTACAGAAGGGAAAGCATGCTGGGCATCCTGGTTCTAAAATTTCTTCATGGCAGGATGTCTGGCAAAAGGAAAAGTCCTGGTTGGTTGGAATTAATAGAATTTAGTTTTCACGCTTCAGAGGGAAATTGATGTGTTTCCCTAGAGAACTCTGTCCACCCGTAATACTGACCGAGTCCTCCTTTTAAGAGGCCTGGGTCACTTCTACCCTCAGATTCTAGGAGTCTTTTGTGCATTACAAACCTACAGGCATAAAAATGTTGCCGAATGGACTCCTGAAAGAAACTGGGACATTAAACCACTTTCTGTAGCAGCTCCTGCCAGTTTGGTGCAGGGAGCCAGGATACTATCTTCTTCTTTGGTTCAAACTCTGACCCCACTTACCAAGTCAGACATCTGGGTGAAGGAGGGGTGAAAGAATTGTTAGCATTCCCTGCATCCCTGGATCTGAGATCCTCAGCAACCCATCGATATTAAAGTTTTGAAAATGCCCGGCTTGGTTACTCCTAGCTTGTTTCCTCACACCTGCATTGACCACTGAAAATGCAATCAGGATCACAACTCAGAAATTTATTGGAATGTGCCTTCTTTCCTACACCTTAAGAAAAGGAAAGGGTGTCAGCGAGTCCAGTAACTGATCGTGCTAGAAGAGAGTCCAGAAAGATGTGCTAGCAGGTATATGCAAAAGACACCATTTTTCTTTGGGGAGCACAAAAACAGCATGTTGTGGAGTCGCTCTAACTGGGGAAAGCCTGTTTTAGGTCAAAGGTCAACAGCAGCCTGCTTCCCAAGCCAGCACCTTCAGTCCCTGAGAACGTTATCCGCAGCTCCATACTGAATAACTAACAAAAGCTCCTGCAAAAGGCTACTACCCTCCACTCATCCACAGCTTAGAAGAGCAAGCACAGAGTTGATGCTCTGAAGGTTGCCTGGGAATGCCCAGGTCAAAGCCAAAAGTCCCTGTCTTTGCTGGGACCTGGAGTAGCCAGCTGTTCCTGACAGCTCTCTGTGTCCCCTCCATCAGTTACTCAAGCGCCAGGATGTTGAGCTTTCAGACTGGGTTGTGCAAGGGCCTCTTCTCATTCCCCAGTTCCCTAGAGGGCAAAGCTTACAGGTTCACCCACCTCCGAACTGAAGGTTGGGGGATTTCTGTGTGCCCAATGTAGAATCCATATTAGTGGGTGGCCTGAAGGATCATGCTGCACATTTTAATGTCCCTTTGAAAGCCCCCACCATACACACACCTGCCAGCAGCTAGAGGAAGGGAAGGTGGTGTTCCTTGAGGGTAGCTGTGAGGCCAAAGAAGAGCACCGGGGGAGAAATTACGGCCTTAGAAACAGAAATTTTCCTGCAGACAGTTCTGGCTAAGCAGCATTTGTCTAACTCCCTTTCTCGGTTCCTAACACCTCGCTATCTCCCCATGGAACATTCGTCAAATCAACGCGCTCCGGTCAAGACTTTGAGCAGTCCTAGCTTTCTCTCCCAAACTAACTCTGTTCCCATCTCCCTTGCCTTTAATTTTCAGTGCCCCTCGGTGTCTAGGATAGTGCCTAGAATCCAAGGTGGGTGCGGCCTGCTCCCCAGAGAGCTAGTCAAAGCCCTCGTTTGCTTGCGGGAGAAAGAATCCAAGTCCTAGACCTCTGGCTGGCGGCGAGCGCAGAGAGCAGATCCCAGGCGTCTGTGTCCTGAGGCAGGACCAAGGTGCTTGAAGGCGAGGGTCCTGCCCCGCTGCTGACCTAGCCGGCATCCGCTGTCAGTTTGAGGTGGAGAAGTTCCATCATCTTGCCGTCAGTCGGACTAACTTGGATCTTTTGACCCCGGGGAGGGGAAGCCGAGACCCTCCCAACCATTCTCCTGGGGGCAGGGCAGAGAAACTGCCTGCAGGGTCCCCCTCCTTGTGCCGACCCCGCTCACTCGGCTCCAGGGAAACTATGGGCCACCATACCCATTCTTCTGCCGCGATGGGGCACCCAAGCAATTTACAATGAGGGAAATGAAGGCAGGCGGGCGACAAACTGCTCTCCGTCTCCTTGCCAGTGGGAGACCCGTTCGTCCCCCTGGTCCCTCCCCCCTCCTGGGAAGA
The DNA here is from genome assembly GCA_004024925.1 of Scalopus aquaticus. Classification (NCBI taxonomy): domain Eukaryota; kingdom Metazoa; phylum Chordata; class Mammalia; order Eulipotyphla; family Talpidae; genus Scalopus; species Scalopus aquaticus. The sequence goes on along the minus strand of PVIJ01003382.1, from coordinate 78,836 downwards.
AGAAATGAACTCACCTCTACCGCCGCCGCCTCCTCCCCTGTCAGTGGGGTGGGGCCTATGCCGAAGGGTAGGGGGTTGGGGGTGTTAATGAGGAAGGGGATAAAGGAGAAAGCCCAGCTGGGTCTCTTCCCCTAGTGTGGTTTGGGTGCCAGTGATACCATAAAGGCGCTTGCTACCCGGCTACTGGGGGTACAGGTCCCGTCTGTCTGTCCCCTGGACTCACGCACTTACCCCACTCCACCTGTTGCAGGGATCGCCTCATTTCTGCACATCACTTTGGGGTGGCTGAGGGGGGATCACAAACCCCTTCAAGCCTCTCTTTTGTGGTTCCAGCGAGGCGGTCATCCTTCATTTCTCCTTCTCCAGCTTTCGGGAAGCAGTTAGGGAATGTATGATGAAGCAGAAATGAGCCGTCAGGATGATATTTTAATGGCTTATATGTCACGTTGGTGCATGTGGCTTTGAACTGGAGCCGCTTGAGTTTCCTGCAGAGAGCGCCGCAAATCCCACTTGATAACTTCTACAACCCACAACTTTTTTTTTCTCTCGCATTCACTCTTGCCCTGTATATTTAGAAAGGTTTTCTAGAACTACCCCCTTGTTCCCCTTGGATTTTCCACGGACTGGAGAGGAGAAGACTGACTTTCTTTTTTGAAGAAATATTTTTTTTCTTTCTCCCTCCCAATGACTACCCTTCCCCCTTAGGTCCCCTCCCTTGTGTGTGTATGTGTGTGTTTTTTTTTTTTTAAACAGGAGAGGTGGGTTCAATATCTGTTCTCCCTAGCGAGAGCAGTACAGCCTCTAGAGAAACTCCTTGCAGAGGTTTTTACAACTGCACTGGAAACAGAATTCAATTTCCTTTTGTAGGTAGCAAAAATGACAGAGTGGCTCTGCTACGTATTTTTTGAACAAAATGTATATTATTAAAAAAGAAACTGGCCTTCAAGTCTCAACCTTTTCATTCCATTTCTCATTCCCATTCTACTTCAAGTTGGCGGGAATGTTGGGCTGTTGAACTCAGACTTGTTGCTGGGGACAGAATTTTTTTTTTTTCCTTTCTTGAATTTCTATTCCCCAGCAAAGCAAGCACAATGCTCGGCCAGGTCCCTTTAGACACCAGGGAACAATTCCAGACACACAAGCCAGAGTTTTGAGTTGGGAAGAACCAAGGGAAAGACAGCTCAGCTCACCAGCCCCAAGTAGAACCTAGTGATGAAAAGACCAGAAAGCCAGAAAGGCAAGGAGCGGCAGTCCTGGACCCTGCCTGCCTCTAGCCGGAGCAACCAGTACTAGCGATTCCGCAAAAATAGGCATTTTCATTTTTCTCTCACTCAGGCACTGGTGAGTTTCCTAAAAGGGTCGCCAGTGAAAGGATGAGTTGAGGTTTCTTTGTCTGAGAAAGAGTTTAGGGCTTTGATTCAGCTGCAAAGAAGCCAAATGAAGTTAGAAACAAAGGGCAAATTGAAGGATTCCGACTCTTGGCTTTTTGTGTTTTCCTTACTAGAAAATAATTAGACCTAATGAATATGCAGACGCTTCAGCTGAACCCTGGGCCCAGACAAGGTTTTAAGCAGAGATGCGGAGAAATGCAACTCTCATCTCCCAGCCCCCCGCATCCGCCTGCATTTTTTGAAATGCATAAATGTTGCTCGCCTTAATTGATTGAGTCACAGGGATTTTTTTCCTGCTTTTAAGTTCCATACTCTTCTACCTTTCAACAATCATTTTAATATATAGTCAATGGCTCTTTGTGGCCGGGACAAAAAGCAACTACGCACAGTTGTTGAATAGACTTTGCGCTGGGCAAAGACAGGTTAATCGAGGGCCGCATCGCGAAAACAAGCGAGTGTTGTATGTTTGCACTGAATCCAAATGTCTGCATTTTCCTAACTAAATCAAAGGGAGTGTTATTTCTTTTTCTGTTCACTCATCTGAAGGTAAGTAAATTTTCTCTGGCGATCAAAAGCCTGGTCGGCAACAAAGACCGCGCCCGCTTTTTCCACCGTCCTGGTGTGGCGAGTTGCGGAATTTCAATAACTGTGACAAGGGTGACTGATTTGTGAACTAGAAAAGGTTTGAATGTCACAAAATTTACATTGGTCCTATCTATTGGGGATTTAAATACCAAAAAGGTATTCGGGAATTTCTAGGGAGCTTTGAGCAGTCCTGAAAACAATGGCGCATTGGGAAATTTACAGTTTTACCTGAATGAAAAGGGTCCGGGGTTGGGAACAGGAGTGCAGAGGGAGGGAGTTAGCGGGAGTAGGCGAGAGAGTCTAGGGAAAAGGGAGAAAAGATAAGAATAACACAGGGGAGAGAAAAAGAAAAAATCAACAACATTGTTTCCAATTTGTCACCTAAAAACAAACCTCAATAACCTACAAAGTTAAGAGCTTGAGTGCAACTGTTTGGGGGAAGAGGGCGCAGGAAGCCCGATTGATATTTAAAAAAAGAAAAGTGCGCAAATCGAGGCATCTAGCTATCCTGAGGAATCACATTTCATATAGAGAGTGGATTGCCCGTGTGCTCCCGCGATCTTAAATTATAAACAGGAGGGGGATGAGGCAAGAGTGAAGCAAACTTCAAAAGGAGCAAATAACAAAAGCCTCCTTTGCGGCCACTGAAGGGGGGGGGGTGGCGCCGGGGGGAAGAAAGAAAAGAAAGTTGCTGAATCGGGACATTCTGGAAGTGCCTTAGCTGTGTTTACTAGCCCCATCCCCTCCTTGTGGTCTCTGAGACTAGCTGCCCGAAGTCGCTAATCACTCAGCTAACAGCAGGTTTGAGGAAGGACAGAGTGAGAGATAAGGATGGTGATAAGAGTGGGAGGTAGATAGAGAGGTGAAGAGCGAGAGTCTTATGGAAAGGATAAGAAAAAAGAGAATATATATATGAGTTCGAGAAGGAAAAGGAATTGTAGCAAAACAAAAAAAATTCCGTGAGAAGAGGGGAAAAATTTGGCTAAAAAAAGTTGCTACTCCTGGCAGCCCTGTTTGTCAAAAGGGGATGTCAAGCGCTTTACAATACCTGGGATTGATGAGGCGGGCGGGCCAATGAACAGCGCGAGGCGCCTCCGCGCGCCCTCCGTTGGCGCGGCGGCTGCGAGCGGGGGGAGTGCTGGCGCACCAATGGGCTCTGGCGTCAGCAGCACGTGACGGCTCCCCCTGCTCCCATTCATCAAGGGGGGGACGGTGTCGTCTTTTCAATTCATTTATCTGCAGGAATGATTGCTGCTATCAGTCTCGCGCTCACCGCCCGGCTGAGGAGGTGAAAGTTTCTCCCCAGGAAGATAAACCGCAAAAGACAATATTGTGCATGATTTGCGCCTTTTCTTTGGCATTTTCTTTCTTTCGCTTTTTCTCCCCCCCCTTTTTTTTTTTTTTCAAAAAGCAGAGGGGGGAAAAAGGAGAGTGAAGGAGCGAGGAAGCAAGCCTAAGAGAAAGAGGGGAGAGAGAGAGAAAGAGAGAGAGAGAGAGAGAGAGAGAGAGAGAGAGAGAGGGAGAGAGAGAGGGAGAGTGAGAGAGAAAGAGAGAGAGAGAGAGAGAAGAAAGGGCGAGGGGCTAGCGGAGAAGTGAAGCGGAGAGAGAGCCCAGCTGTAGCGGCTCTGGCGCTCACATTCCTCTATGCTACAAATCCGGGAGGAAGTTTTTTTGGGGGGCTGAGATGCTCCCTGCTTCTCATTGGGCAGCCTTGACGCTGGGTCTTCTCGGCAGAGACTAAGCGACAAACAAGTGCGAGCCGGGCCGGCGGAGTTTGCTTGGCTGGCGCCGGAGACCGCCTTGCTTTCTGCCCGCAACCGTCCGGCGTTCCCGCGCTTGGCCAGGCGGGCGCCCCAGCGCGCTGCGCCACTGCCCGCGGGCTAGGACTTCGCGAGGTGGGTCAACTCCCCCTCCCTCCTCTTCTTCCTCCTCTTCCTCCTCCCGTTCCTCCTCCTCTTCCTCCTCCTCCTCCTCCTCCTCTTGATTTTCCCTCCTCCGCGGGCGAGGGTGGGGGGGGCGGGGGAGGCCGGGGCTCGCCCGGAGCAGCCACGATGCTCCTGGACGCTGGCCCCCAGTACCCCGCGATCGGCGTGACCACCTTTGGTGCGTCCCGCCACCACTCGGCTGGCGACGTGGCCGAGCGCGACGTGGGCCTGGGCATCAACCCTTTCGCCGACGGCATGGGCGCCTTCAAGCTCAATCCCAGCTCGCACGAGCTGGCCTCCGCCGGCCAGACCGCCTTCACGTCACAGGCACCCGGCTACGCTGCTGCCGCGGCCCTGGGCCATCACCACCACCCGGGCCACGTCGGCTCCTATTCCAGTGCAGCCTTCAACTCCACGCGGGACTTTCTGTTCCGCAACCGCGGCTTTGGGGACGCGGCGGCTGCAGCCAGCGCACAGCACAGCTTGTTCGCAGCTTCGGCGGGGGGTTTCGGGGGCCCACACGGCCACACGGACGCAGCGGGCCACCTCCTCTTCCCTGGCCTTCACGAGCAGGCAGCGGGCCACGCGTCGCCCAACGTGGTCAACGGGCAGATGAGGCTTGGCTTCTCCGGGGACATGTACCCACGACCGGAGCAGTACGGTCAGGTCACCAGCCCGCGTTCGGAGCACTATGCCGCGCCGCAGCTGCACGGTTATGGGCCCATGAACGTGAACATGGCCGCACATCACGGCGCTGGAGCCTTCTTCCGTTACATGCGCCAACCCATCAAGCAGGAGCTCATCTGCAAGTGGATCGAGCCAGAGCAGCTGGCCAACCCCAAAAAGTCTTGTAACAAAACTTTCAGCACCATGCACGAGCTGGTCACGCACGTCACCGTGGAGCACGTCGGTGGACCCGAGCAGAGCAACCACATCTGCTTTTGGGAGGAGTGCCCGCGCGAGGGCAAGCCCTTCAAAGCCAAATACAAACTGGTCAACCACATCCGCGTGCACACCGGCGAGAAGCCCTTTCCCTGTCCCTTCCCTGGCTGCGGCAAGGTCTTCGCGCGCTCTGAGAACTTAAAGATCCACAAAAGGACGCACACAGGTACGGGGACCGCGGTCCTTGATGAACCCTCCCCCCTCCCCCATCGCAGGCCTGGGACCCAAAATTCAAGTCAGTCACCGGGGCGCACGATCTGGGCCTGGGTTAAATCTGAGCGTCAGGTTCCAGCAGGCAGGCGCAGAAAGTGTGCTCTGTTTTTAGTTGGAGGCTTGAAATTTTTAGAAAGTATACAGTGAGTTGAACGAGAAGGGACTGGGGATATCGATTTTAAAATGAGAAGGAATAAAGGACAGGACAGCAGGAAGCAAACCTGACATTGCGGAGCCCTTAATGCGAGTGAAGCCTGGGAGAGGTGCCGGGTCTGAGCGGCTTCGGAGACTCCAGCCTCTCCAGCTACAAACAAATCTAAACCTTTGGTTTGTTTACGGCCAACATCCCTTTCTACGCATCTTAGTGGGGACTTTGCCAAAGAAAGGAAGTGAGAAAATTGGAAGAGATCAGATGAAGGGGCGTAGATAGAAATAAAAACAAAATCAGAAAGAGGGAATGGTGGCGGTGAAAGAAAGTAATTCAGGCCCGAGGAGGCTTTTGAAAGCTTATGTGTATTTAAAGAGCTCAGTTTTAGAGCGATCTGTGAGTAGGCTTGAGTAGTCGAAATTCGGCGGAAGGCAAAATCTTTTTGCAACTACATTCTCTAAAGCGGCTTCAATCCACCAGGTGCCCTCCGTTGGCCTTTAAAAATAAAGACACCGGTTGGAAATGAATTAAAAGAAAAGTTCTAGGCAAGCTCAGGGTTATAGTACGGGGTCGGCCAGACAATTCTAGGTCCCATTCTCCAACAAAGTCGAGTATCCGTTCTGTTTCCTTATTCTGGTTGGTCCGGGCGTTTTCTGAGAACCGCTTTTGAAACTTGGGGCTTAACGCCAGAGTCCCGGCAGAACTTGCTGCGCCGAGTTTTAGACCCAGCTTACTTTATAAAATGCTAGCGTGTGTAGGGGGTGGGGTGGGATGTGGGAGGCGATGGTAGGGTGCAGAGCGCCGGGGAGGAGGTAGGGGGAGGGAGAAGAGCAAACCAGCAAGAGAATCAGCTTCAAATGCAAAATTTAGAGACCCAGAGCTGGGTAGAAGCGGCTCAAAGTCGTCTGTATAGCCTCGGGCAGAAAAACCAGCAACCAGACCTGCTGCTGTTGCTCTGGGTTCTAAAAAACTACCATCAATAAGAGTAATATCACTACTACTAACAATAATAATAATATTTGAATCTAACTGGGTTAAGAGTTAAAATAGTTCATATACATATATAATTCCACTGCAGATATATGATCTTATCGAAGATCTGGTTTTTTGAGCTTTCAAAGTGCTAGCCCTGGGTCACTGACTTTTAACATGTTCCTCCCATGTGTCTAAATTTATAAAAACGGCCCCAGATTTTTTTTTTTCCTAATCAGATCTCTCTCTTTTTTCGCCTTTCGCACCAGGGGAGAAACCCTTCAAGTGCGAGTTCGAGGGTTGCGACCGACGCTTTGCTAACAGCAGCGACCGAAAGAAGCACATGCACGTGCACACGAGCGACAAGCCCTATCTTTGCAAGATGTGTGACAAGTCCTACACGCACCCCAGTTCTCTGCGCAAACATATGAAGGTAATCGCCGAGCTCTCGCGGCCGCCTTAGAGCTAGAAGCCCGCTCTGCTTTTGGGCCGGGCGACTGGTGGCAGCCCGGCGGTGACAGGAGCCGACCGAGGCTGAAAGGCAGTGGTTCCACTCCGCTGAGTGGGGTTGGTCAGGGACGGTAGGGGTTGGAAAAGGTGATGGGGCACCCGAGATTGTTCTAAATTTACTGTTTAATAATACACGTAAAAAGAAGTGAGCATTCGAGAAGTAACTGCGAATGAATTTGGCCCAGATAGGACGCTAGAGCTGTACAAGCTGTTTGATGCTGCAGAAGCTTGCCGCCATTGTGGCTAGAAGCCTTGGGCAGAAGACTTGGGATCTTGCTCCCTTGCCTGAGCACTTGTTCTCCTAAACCTGAGCAAGCAAAGTTCAGCGGCTGCTGGAGGGACCATCTCTGACTCTGGCCTCAAATCCAGCGTCCCTTTTCCCCAGATCTATTTTTCTTTTGTGAGTCCCGGGGGCGCTCTCCCTTGCAGACGCACTGCTTCTGCAGGGCCAAGATGGGACAATCAAGTCCAAATCCCACTCGTCGAACCTCCTTGGAGTTCAAGGGTATCCAGGTCTCCCGGGAAGGCGGCGCGCGGCCTTCAGGACCCTAAGTTGTAGCTCCGTAGGCTCTTTATCTCCGTAAAAACGCGACTTTATTCCCGCAGGTCCACGAATCCTCCTCGCAGGGCTCGCAGCCTTCGCCGGCAGCCAGCTCTGGCTACGAGTCCTCCACTCCGCCCACCATCGTGTCTCCCTCCACAGACAACCCTACCACCAGCTCCCTGTCGCCCTCCTCCTCCGCAGTCCACCACACAGCCGGCCACAGCGCGCTCTCTTCCAATTTTAACGAATGGTACGTTTAAAAGCAGAAACAAAACACCGAACAAAACCCTATTTAAGAGACTGAACACAAACACACACGTACACAAAGTATTACTGAAAGAACCCTGTGAATCAAAACAGCCCCCTCCCCACGATACTATTTTTTAAAAAGCTGCCAATAGACCCAGGACCCAGTAAGAGAGAGGAAGCACCAAATCTCTTTTTTTTTCATTTTAATTTTCTTCCACCCCCCCCTTTTTTTTTTTTTTTTTTTGGCAAAGGCTTGGTAGCCAAAGGGTGGGAGAGGGTTGAGGAAAAGGCGGCTTCTTGACCAAATGCCGCCAACCCCCAGGGCCAGGTTCACTTCGGACTCGGAACAGGCTCTCTGGGCTTTGGCTTTTTTCTTTTTTTTGCTTTGCATTCTTGTAAATACAGAATTATTAGCTTAAAATTGTACTGTTGGATTCTGTAAATAGTTGTATCTCGGTTGGAGCGGGCGGGTGGGATCTTGGCGTTGTGGTCTTTGCATTAGGGGAGGGGGAGGGGGAAGGGAGGGGGAGGGGGAAGGGGTGGACGGCCAAAAGCCAACTGTTTGTACTGAATGGCAAGAATGTTCTAGTAAATGTGTACCAAAATGTGAATCACTTTGTACGATTACAGTCTCCACGTCGACCTAACAAAATATTATTGGTATAAATGTGCTTTTTTTTGTATAAAGTGCAAACATTCGTCCCAAAGTCTAAGTACTTTAGTGCAGTAAAATGTTGTTTCACGTCCTGTCAAGAATTCGTATAGTAGGAGCCTGGATCTGCGTGTCAAATGTTTCATTTGTTTATGTAAAGTGATATTAAAAAAAGATATAAACTATAACTGTCCGTTGCTTTTGGCAAAAAGATACAACCACATAATGTATATAATTCCTAGTTTCCATATTTACCCGCATGTAAAGGGCCGGTTGGTTTATCCATGTTACAGCTATTCAATATTTATGGCTAGAACTCGTATGTACACTTTAGTTTCCAGAACTGTTTGGTAACCTTTCGTATCTTATTAAAGATTCTTAAATCTCAGCGATTGTAGTAGGAATTTCTTCTTCACCCCCAGCAACCTGCTGCCTCCTCTGCCAGCCTAGTGGGTCTCGGGAAAAGCTCACCAGTCTCCCTCGCCTTCTCTTTCTGTCATCGCAGGTCGTATAAACGTGATAAATGAACGCTACCCTGCTGGCTCTCCGAGAGGGTGTAATTAGTATTTATATAAAAATTTATGAAACAAATTTTCGGCCGCAGTATAATTTAAATGACCTTTGCAGACATAGAATAACAACCATAAAAATAACAGAAATAGATTGCATAGGCGACATCAATATTAATGTGGGCGGATTGTCAGAAGCTCAGGGGCTTGCTCTGCAGCTTTGCAAATGAACTTGCAGCAAAGGTTCTGTGTCCCCCAAATTAAATTCCCGGGCTGAAACCGACTTACAGATTTACAATATCATATTTTAAATTGCTGTCTTCAATTAAACCATTTATGGCCATAACTAATTTTCAGAATGTCGATGCATGCTTTTCCAGGCCTTCCTCCTTTGTACAAAAGTAAATGTCCATAAAGCGTTTTACTTATATTTCTTCAAACATGATGCTAATTTAAATTAATTACTTCCTATGATATGTTATTATTCCTATAATTTTGCCACTGCTATTAGTTCTCTCAAAAATACATCTATAGAAGAGAATTATTTTATGTAATTTGATTATCTTTCTATCTCTTTTATTTATTTCTCATTTACTTAAGAAATTCGTTCCATTGGCTGGCGTTGATACAGTAAATTTGTAAATGAGGAGACAATACAAAAAATCTAAATTACTTGTGCTTAATGACTGTAGCAGAACGCCTTTTCTCTAAATCAGATTGTCTTTCTTGCAGTTTAGTTTGATAGATTTGCAAGCTATGCTGCACCCTCGAAGTTAGCTGCGCTGGTAGGAACGCAAGCTTCTTTGTCTCTGGTTGTAGCTTGCATGATCGCCCCATTAAGCAGACAACATAGCCAGAGATCACAAATCAGGCCTTAGCTGTAGCTGCAAGGGTGTGGATGTGTCAGAGCAGGAATCAGAAACTGACCTCTCTGTGGGCAAAGAGAAACCCAATATTTTATAAATGAGCTGCTTCTATAACATACTATGTGTCTTCTTCAGGAAGTCAGGTCACATTGACCCTTAGAAGGAAAACATGAGAAAAAAAAAACATTAAAAGTTTGAGAGCCCCTTAAGGGTTTTATATCTGTTTTAAAGTAACATTAATTTTTCAAAATGTACCATTGCTCAACTGGTAAAATTAGCCAATTCAAAATCAAAATATTAAATTCTCTTTAAAAATCCTTTGGTGACTTATCTTTTCATCACTTTCTAGTTGTCATTTTTAGTCAACAAAGTATTATTTACTAAAGATGGATTTTTCGCACTTTCAGTAGTGCATCAAAGTTGGCGATGGTGGAATTTAATTTTTAAAAATGTTAATTGTAGCCAGAGTAAGTATCACCTTTCACAAGAAGAGCGCCACCTTGCAAGTTTTGTTAAGACTTAAGAAGTTGAACACCTAAGCAGAAATTGCTCCCAAAATTTGTGACACCAATAGTTGATCTCTATTGGCTCTGGAGATTTGAAATTGTTAATAATGTAGCATTTGAAGTGATTCTAGCCATTAGGCCCAATAATTAGTAAAATTGAAAGAAGAATAAAAATAGTTCAACTCTCTACGAAAGATAAGTACCTTAACTAATAATTCTTCCTCTTTCCATTAGATATCAGATTGGGAGCCTAGAATGAGTATAATGATAATATAAAATTAATAATACCAACACTTTTATAACTTTCTTAGTATGTTTAAGAAGATAGCAAATGAGTATATTTTTCTTTGAACATTCCTAAAAGGAGTTTACTTCAAATTTGGAAATATAAATATAAATTATTTGTTATGTATCTGGTGCAATTTTTTTACTTTAATGTAATTTAAGTATCACCTTTAAGTAGGATATTTTAAAGATGGCTTATAGAATTAAATATTTATTCAAATTTCAAATATTTTCTTTAGACTTCAAAGGCCCAGTAATTAAAAACAACAGCAACAACAAAAACAAAAACCCTTTGAATAGTATTGTTGCTGTTTGTGAATAAGCTCACTTCCAGGAAAGGAATTTTTATAGTAGAAACCAACATTTATGCCAGTCCTCCTTATGTAGTCCTTTTGTAACACACATCACAAAGGAAAACTCATTAATGATGTAGGTCACCTAAAATAATGCTTCAAACTTAAATGTAGTCTATTATTTTGCTGGTACCTTTAATGTTTGTTTCTTGAGATATATTCTTCATACTTTTCTTCATGGGCTATTAGGTTTTGAAATACATGAATGTGAACAGCGAGATATATTGTTAGACCCTATTTAGCAGGAGCTGAAGATGCTGCAAATGACTGGTTTCTCTGTGTGGTTGTGGATTTTGATTTAGGCAGAAAGGTCCTGGTTCATATTTCTACAGTATTGTATTCAAATGATTAGAACAGCTAACAAGTTATTAAAAAGTTGTATTGTGTCAACAAAATATGTCTGAGTACAAGCAATCATATTTGAGAAATGAAGAGAAATGAGTTGTGGTATGTGTGTGTACATTTATAGAGTAAGCATATAAATATACAAGCACCATTTATATGGGGGTTAAGTAATTTTCAAACATTTCAGATCCTTTGTTTTCTTCTTCAAAAGCTACCCCCAACTGCTTTAAGCATTTGCAGCTGATGATTTTGATTTTTTAAAGTCAAGCATTCAAGTTAACCTTTAAGAAGCAAACCACCTCCAAAAGAAAGATGTAACCTTTCAATTGCCCCATAAGCTTATCATTTCTTTCTTTCTTTTTTTTTCTCTTTCTTTCTTTCTTTTTTTTTGCTTAGCTGACAATGAAAATAGCACTAACCTTCTTTGCTGATGGCTCTGGCATTTAGATGTTTTTATTTTTTGATTGTGAAGTTTTCTCAGAACTTTTAAAGGGCTGGCAATGGGACCACACTTCCCAAATGACTCATCCAGCTCCAAATACTTCCAGAATATCCCTCTTTTTAGATGAACATGTAATCAGTATCCTGACTCTCTGTGAATCAGTTCTAGTGGAATTGGTGCCTAAGTATACTGCTTTTTAGGAAGCAGCCTGGAGAGGACACTTGTCCCTAAGGAGCAGAATCAGTTTAAGATGAATTGTTGCTATATGTGGGCTGGAAAACTCAAAACGAAGGCACTGAGCTTGTGCCTTTGATTATTTGTGAACTAATTGTGAAGAGATCAGAACTTAGACATTCCCAACTTACCTTTTTTTTTGCTGACTCAGTTTATTAATTAGAAATTTATTTTTTTCCTCTCTAAGTACAGAGTCTTGCCTCCTTCTAGCATCTAGTGCAGTTTTTAGAACTATGTGTTCATATTAGGGAAACAAGTGTTGTTTTCATAAAGATGGCCTCAGTTGATATCGCTCTCCAGAATTCTTGAAAATAGGGTGGTAAAGAAAGTATTTATCCCATCTATGTCAGTCAAGTCACTAAAAGTTCACAGTACCCATGGTGCTCACTTTGTTTTCTCTCTTCAGTAATATGTACCCTTTTATACTGGCTAGATAGAAGTAAGACTTTATGGGGTAACTATGCAGTGGTATATATATATATATATATATATATATTTTTTTTTTTGCCGTGATAATCACTAGTATAGGGCAAGAAATAAGAAAATATTAATGCTAACATGTAACATTTGAGCCCTTTACTCCAGGTTTATTTCAAATATTATGCACCATATGCACAAAATATGGACCATGTTCTCCATTAGTCTGTGCAAGGCTGGTTCACTTTCCAGTTTCTCCTTGAGGAGAGGAAATAAGATCAGGCCAAACCAGGTGCAGCAGTGGCTGCTGCTGCTGTTGGTTCTTTAACCATAAAAGTTGAATTCTGGCATTATTTCCTAACGTTTATTTCCACTTTAGAATGGGAGGAGCTAAAATAGTATGAAGTTTCCAATCAGTGTTATACTGGTGATGATTTTTTTTCAAGAAGAAATCAGATTTACCCAACTAGTGTGAAAATGATATTGTTTGGCAGTGAGTATGCTAAAGACAACTGTTTGTCAAATACCTCTGGTGATAGAGGGTCATCTCTATAAGTGTATGCAGGAGTGTATGCAATGATATTTTCATCTACGACACACACAAGCATTAATTATGAAGTGTGTATATAAACATGGGAATCACATCTTTAAAAAAAAATAAAATCCCAGACGTTAAAAAGAGAGCGACCTTAGCAAACTTTTTAAAAAAGATTATTTTGCATGTTTCTCGTGTAACAATTCCCGTTAATCTACAAAAAACATAAGATCATACACAGGGTGAGAGAAGCTCACATCCTGATTCATTTATTTTTTTCTTTCTATCCGGGAAAATCCTAGCCTCTGGCAAAGAAAACTGAAAGTTGTGAAATAAGGTAAACTGGCGAAAAAGGATAAGGGTGGGAGGTGGTGTGTGTCAAGGGAGTGTTTTGTCCTGGCGACTTTTTGAAATACATAAACATAGGCTTTGGGGGTACTTGTGCAGTGGAGAACAGTAAGAATACCCCTCAGCACCTCTACAGAAGGCCCCCATGATCAACATTTGAAAGGTCCCAGCGCCACCCATTAGCCGGCGGGTTGGGCGCTTTCAGAGTTGCAGCCACAGACCGAAGCTAGCCGTAGGAGGGAAGTGCGCATGCGCGGGTCTGGGCAGCGGTTCCGAGTACCGTTGAATATGCATGACACCCCCACCCCCGCCCACTCAGGCTGCAGAGGGAACAGCTCAGAGACTCAAATCTCTGAAAGCCTCCGGTCTTGCTGCCAAAATAGTGGGGCGAGGAAGATACACGTGTTTGTTTTAAAACTGCGCTGGTTTAAATGAGTTCACAAAGCCAGACAGCGCAGACACTAGCAACCAGCGGCTGCAGCCATCGGAACTGCGAGGGGAGGGCCCCGCAGCGTTTCCCCTTTCCCAAGAGTCTGTCGTTGCAAGGTTCCCGAGTCCCGGTGGACCACGAGTGAGGATTCCTCGTCTTCCTGTTGGCAGCCTGGTTGTATTCATATTTCCTCTCTTTGAAGACTTCCACTCCACTATCCACGTGGCCTCTAGACTACAGAGCCTTAGCCAGAAGTGTGAAGGGCTGGGTGGTGATGGAGGAGCACTAAGATTTCTCCTAGCGCCCTACCTTTCTTCGCCCAGATTCTGGCTCGAATATCTTTGCCCCCTCCTCTCCCTCTTCTCCTTTCTGTCTTCCTTTCCTCTTTTCTACCTTCTACCTATTCTTTTACTGACCTGCAGCCACTTGTTTGAACCTCTGCACTCTTTCCAAGGAACTTTGTCAGCTGGAAAGTCTAAGATCTGGTGTAGTCCATTTAAACTCAAACGCTCTAGACGTGGTGTAAACGTGAATGGTAGAGGATCTGCCCTAACGGAAAGACCTGGAAAGTGAGGGTTTAATGAGAGAATCCGGAATTCAGGCACTGGTCCATTGCTATCCTCTCCTGGTGACATTCTTGGGGTTCTGCACATTGCATGATACTTTTTAGACAATGTACCGGCATTTCCTGAGCGAGTGAATAACCTGTCTAGTCGAGGGACCAACACCTGTAAGCAAGGGGGGGGGGCGTGTTCCCTTGGTCACCGATTGATTGATGTCTATAGAGTTGTGTCTTAGGGTGTTTTTAATCAAAATTCTAGATCCCGTGATATTTGAAAATAGCTGCTGACACGTTCCAATCCCCTTCTGGATTTTACTTTCATCTAATCATTTCATGGCGTCCACCCTTCTTAACTTCCCCATTGCTAATAGATTACTCCTGCCACTCCCCAGTTTTCTTTGTTGTCTAAGCCAGGACTAGATTCAAGATCTGTGGGTCATAGCATCATTTTACCTGACAGCCATCACTTGCCAAGTCTTTAGCTTTCCACTGAGGGTGAGGCAGATGGGTTTTGGAAACATTCCTGCTAATTCAAGGCCCTTACTCCTACACAGACTTTGAGTCTCAAAGCTCAATAATATGAGGGTGGTGAGAGAAAAGCCTCCCCGCCCTGGGTCCAAGGAGGCCTAGCAGAAGCCCTTTACACCCCCACTCCCCATTGACTGGGCAACGAAAAGTGACAAAACTCGAGGGTTCTCATGTACCAGGCTCTCGGAAGCCAGAGCACCCGGCAACTGGTCTGGGGCGTAGAATCCCTCGATCCACCGAAACCCCTCCACAAGGACCACCGCCCAAGAACCCCCCTTCATGATTTGGGTTCTTTTGTTTGAATATGTTGGGGGTGGGGTGGGGATGATCTGGACTCCACCGACTCCATGCTAATGACGAAGGCGCTAGCTTTGAGTGAAAAGCTCAAACCCAGCGTGGGTTCATGCGGTCTTCCCTCCAAAGGCCAAGACCCAAAGAACCCTTTTCATTTGGCGAGGGATTGAGGGAAGGGAGGGGCGGGGAAGGGGGGGGGTGAGAGTCGGCTGGGGTCTGCAACCACAGCGGCCCAGCGCGGAGGACTTGCCATGCTGCTCAGTTTGGCTGCTAGCTTCTGTGCCGGCAACGCAGTTGCCCACTTCAGGGTCAGAGAGTGGGGAAGCCCTTTCCCCGCGCCCCCCTCCAGCCCCGCGACCCTGGGGTCGGCGCCAGAGTTCCGGAGCCTCTGAAGCTCTGGCTTGGTCGCGGCTCAGCGGTCTCTGGGGCCTGGTGAAGACTAGGCCGAGTTTACTCTACCGAGGCAGCGGCGTGGGGCACGGGCGGGGGCCAGGGGAAGAGGGACCCTAAACCAAACTAGCGCTTTCCTATCCCCCACTATCTCCTTAGTCCCTGCCCAAATTGCCCGGCTCCGGTAAGACTATCTCTCTGCTCCCGGCCTCTTTCTGCTGTCAACTTTGCCCGAAATCTAGACCCCCAAACCTGGTAAGTCGCGTTCTTCCCCTACCCCGCCCGGCCACCTTCCCTGCGGACTCGGCTTGCGACTGCGCGCGCGCGAGCGTAGCTCTAGGAGCGCGCGAAGAAGTTGGGCTGATTTGGGGCTGCCCCGCGAGAATCCAGTCTCTGTGACTGGGGTGTTCAAATGCAGAGGACCACAAAGTAGTCAGAAATGTCGCGGGTTTCTCAGTGAGGCAAGGAGGGATAATTCAATGTCGCCTTCCTGGATCCTCTTTGTCCCTGTGGACACCAAAATATCTTTTAAGAATAAGCTTTCTGATGGGAGAGAGAGAGAGAGAGAGAGAGAGAGAGAGAGAGAGAGAGAGAGAGAGAGAGAGAGAGAGAGAGAGAGAGAGAGAGAGAGAGAGGTGTGTGTGGGGGGGCGGACAGGTAGCAGGGAGGAGAATTTAGTCTTTTCCTAAGCAGTTTCTAATCCCTAAGGTCTCCAACTAAGTTTCACTCGGTTTCCATTTGGATGCCGTGAGAAAATTATTATTATTATTATTATTATTATTATTGTTATTATTACTGCTGCTGCTGCTGCTGCTACTACTGCTACTACTACTACTACTGGAAGTACATTTTTCTAAGAGTCACAACTTCTCAAATATATGTGCTTATTGAGGACACTTCGACAGTTACGTTGCCCACTAACTCCACTCCCTTCCACAGGAAAAAAATAAACTTAATTTTTCAGCAGTTGCCTTAGGACACGTCGTTTTTATGTCACTAATGTGAAGAAAGAAGTAAAGAAAGGAAAATAATCTTGGCGTTTCTCGTTGGAACTCCTCGTGATCTATTATTGAAATGTGAAAGATGGATTGGGGGGGGGGAGGGAGAAACAAGGCTCTGGAAGAGTGCTTTTGAACGGCGCTGCCCTGTTGCACCGGGCTGACCTTTGGCTGACACGGCCACAGAGCAGGCCGTTCGTTAACGAGGATTTGATACATTAGACATTCGAGCTGGGCGTGTAAACCTACACTCTGAATCCAGATTTCGCTCAAATTAGTGTAGGAGGAAATGATCATTTTAAGTCCTGAGGCTTAACCAAGTGTCGGGAGAGCCGATTGCTGCCTAAAAAGGGTAGCGAAGGGCACTTACTAGTTTCTTAAAAACCAAGCAGAATAAAACCAAAAAACCTTCTTTGAATGATTCTTAAAACCTTCAAGTCGCTAATTTGAGGCAATGCTGATAAATAAGATAAATCATCTTGTTTTAATGAATTCTGTTGTGTTAAATCCTAACATCAGCCAAGACTGAAAAGACAGTGCCACAGTTAGGGCATTTTAAAAAAATGGCTATTACTGAGATTAAATCTCTCTCTCTCTCTCTCTCTCTCTCTCTCTCTCTCTCTCTCTCTCTCTCTCTCTCTCATAGATAGATAGATAGATAGATAGATAGATAGATAGATAGATAGATAGATAAGACAGATATTCTATTTTACTGTTGGGGAAACTATAGTTTGACAATATACATCCACCAGACAGAGGGAAGATTCACAGATTTTAACATCGTTTAAAAGTTGACACTTCTCGATTTAATTAGATTCGACCTGTCCTCAGACTTTGCGGTCCAAAAAAGGAAGGCAGACTCGCTACAACCATCCTGGCCTGGTGTGCGGTTATTGAACCGCCACGGCCAGCCGACCTTCCTGAGGAGACTGGAGTTGGGGACTTTGCTGAGGAGGCAGACAGGGAGGCCACTGGAGGGTGCGGTGGCTCCTGCAGTATTTACTGACTGACCGAGGAGAGGTGTCCTTTTATACAAATTGACAGTGAAGCTCTAAATTAAACAACATAAAACCCAGAAAACGCCTTTCTTCTCTTTTCTCCAATCATAGAATCCCTTAACTGTTCTCAGAGAGGGAAATTCGCTCCTGCTTGAATTCCCAGTTATTCTTAGAGTCGAAGGGGGAAATCGAAGCAAAATCCTGCTCTATCTAGGTGCCGGGCAGCCCTCTCTTGCTTGCTGTCCTGCTGCTGTCCTGGAGAGAGGGACAGCAGAAACGGTGGCAATTGTCTGCATCTGAGTGTTGGTTTCTGTCTCCGGGTTTTCTTGGGGCTGGACAAGATCGGTTTCTGCAACCGCAGTTTATTTCAGCGGGAAAACGCACACGAAGCAGTTTTCGGCTTCAAATCTTTGCTCAGTGAGTCTTTGCCTCCACTCCCCTCTGTTTTCTGAGTGTAGATGAAAAGATGGAAAATTAAACGGGAAACCACCTATTATAATGAAAAATATATGACAGTTTAGAAAATAAGATTCTAGGGAAAAGAAATTCCCCAAGAGCTTAAGTTGAAAAAATCAAAAATTGGCCCAGGAGAGCAACAGGATTTGTTCCAGACAGCGTTCTGTAGACTTTGTATCGCACACAGGCCACCAGCTCCCCAAACTTGCACCCCCTCCCATAGGACAAGGGCAATTGCGCCGGTTGAACACTTTCTGGATTGACAAAGACAGGACTCCCTTTGGAAGAACCATCCTCTTCACAATTTTGAGGGTTTCACGGTTTGCAAAAGGAGAATTGAGGACAGGAGAAAAAAGGTTGGGAAAGGAAAGAGAGAGGAAAGGTATTGGCCAGTTAACTGAGAGGTCGAGCTCATTTTTCCAGAGAGGCAGGCTCTAGCACCTCCCTACTCGGCTGCGATTCCTTGGGTTGCTAGGGTTAATGGGTGAGAAACTCCCAGGGATCACCAGTTCCCAAGTTTTGTCAATTTGAGGTAGAAATGTTGTGTCTGTTTTTTTTTTTTTAATATCCACTTTTTTTTTTTTTTTTTTTTTTAGTCAGAGAAAATGAGATAATTGATTTAGTAGAAGGAAGAAAGCCCTGATGTTCGCAGATTTGCTCTGAGTTTCGTTGGTCTTCTCTAGAACATCTACCTTAGTCTAGGCTCAAGGGCCTACACCCGGTTTGGGACGTGTCCCGTGTCCGGGGTGTCCTCACTTGGAGCTGCGAAACTGCTGTTCTAACTGCGACAGGACTTTCTCACTGTCGCGGAGGAAGTGCTTTTCGCCCCTTGTGAGGTTTCATCCAGCCCTGCCTTGGTTCTCCTCCTCCAGCCTCCACATCTTTCCTTCTGGCCACCCCCAGGCTGATGGGTTGTATGTGAAGGGAGACCTAACGAGGGCAGCCGGGTGACTGGAACCCCAGTCCCTGCCACAAGGCGCCAAGCACGGGCATCATTAATTATAAGTCACCAAATGTTGCAAAGAAATCTCAAGCTATTCAGGAGGGAGCTTATATATAACTATATAAGCCTGATACCTTGAGTTTTCTTTGCAACATTTAGTCACTCACACACACACACACACACACACACGAGAAAGTAAAAGAAATCGGATGAGAAACAGCAATTTAGTTTCTCGTAATTACTATCTTCATACCCTCCTCTCTCCAGGTTTGCCCCTGGGCCTACTCTTACATGTATAGGCTTTTTACTTTGTACCTGTTTGGGGGATATCTTAGTGGAAGCCCACCACAATACTTGTTTTTGCAGGAACAACATTGCTACAACTGCACTTTGGATTCAAACTTGAGAAGCTTAATAATTTTCATCAAGGGAGGAGGGCGTGGGGGTTGTGGGCATTTACTTCATAATACTGAATCTAGGGTGCTCATATCAACCTTTCCATTTGGTGAGATCCTAAACCCCAGATCTAATACTATTATCTTTGTTGTTGAATAAAAACTAGAGGGGAATACCCACACACAGGAGTAGAAACAAGGTAACATGAACAGTGCAATTTGATATCAGGAATGAAACCTTTCACTTGTAACATCAAAAGCAGCCTTTTAGCTTTTGTTTTAAAAGGAATTATACTTATACATATCTGGCATAAAATAACATTTTAAAAGAGTGATAACTTTTTAAAAATCACACCAGTTCATGGCCCCAGCTCTATTACATTTTCACAATCCTTTCTCTGAGGATCACTGCCCAGTAAACACAGGACACAGCAGGGTCATTGTGACACAAATTCTCTTTTGGGCTCTTCCCTGCAAAGGGAAAAGAAAATCATGCCATATATGACAAGTCCCACAGGTGATGGTGAAGTGATTTTCTGGAAAAACAAGAAAATGAAATTATAATTAAATGAATACCCCACCAAATTATGGCAGTTTCATGTAAGTGGAAGCAATAATCCACAATTATAAGATTTTAAGTATTATCTATTTGTCTTACACAATTTCCTTGAATGTTACTATTGGATTTTTCCATTTTGAAGGACTGGTATATAAAAATCAAACACTTGTATCACACCATAGAAATATTAAGTTATCTCTCCATGCATATGAATATAAAATGTATTTGTCAGTACTTGCAGGGTCAGAATAAAAAGGTTCCCTAGTTATAGCTACAGGAATTAGAGATATCCTGAAAAGTGCTCTGAAAGGCAGGTAATTTGTTTAGTGTTTCACAAACAAAAAGCAACAATGAATTCTAATTTTCCTTTTTTTAATTTTTAGAGTCCTATGGTCAGTGTTTGATTTAGCACCGTAATGGTGACCATTTTATTCTGAAACTAATAACTTATTTTAAACCAATAATTATATGATAAATATTTGTATTTACTTTTCTTTATAAATGTGCAATGATTATTTTGCAAAATGTGCATAAAAATTGAGCTCATTTTTATACAAAGTGTAAGTATGCATGTAGTATTAAAATCTTTATGAAGAATTAAAAAAATACTTAAAATGTTATGTGATTAAATGCACAAAATTTCACAACAAACATGCACCAATAAACAATTCTAGATATCGAGTGCTAAATGTATTAGAAAGAGATACCTGCACACACACATAAAAGGAAAGGAACGTCATTTATTGTGAATAAAAAAAGGGGTCCGTGTTGTTTTTCTTTAATGATTATTAAATATTTTTATGAGTTGTAATAACTAGACTATTTAAAATTCTAAAAATGTGTCTTAACTAAATAAACAAAGTTTTGAAGCTGAGGACAATTAATCAGCACTGGGCAATTTCAGTGTTGTAGTTTTTTGTTTTTTAATGTACCAGTTCTTTAATATTCGACATATCTTTCCAGAGACTCTGGTATTTTTGGTATAGTAGGTTAAACTTTATGGATCTAAGATATATATAATGCTCTTACTGAGAAAAATCCTAAGATAGTCATCAGACTTAAAAGGTCAGCAAATATGATTATAGTTTCTGAATAAAAAAATATTTACACATTTAAAGCAATAATTGAAGTGGCAATATTTAAGGTCATTATGTGTAATATTTATATCTTCAAATAAGTGATTTGCACAATTTAGGAAACATCCTATAGGGTTATATGATTTTTGGTGCTGCCTAATCATGATTTCACTTGTTGACCTGGTGAAATCAGTCGATACCCTTGATTTTTTCATTTATGAAATTCAGTGCTCTAGACAAGATGTTCACTAAATTTTTATATAGTTCTCAGAGTAGTGATTTAGCTTACTCTTGCTTATGAAAAAAAAACCTTGTAAAGTTAGATTTTCATTTGTCAAAAAAAGTAAATGAGGGAAATCTACTTAACTGATTTGGATATAAATGCAATCAATTGATAGCAATTCCTGTTGTAAACGTCGTTGTTAAGGTTTTCTTTTCTGAGTCCTATTTCAGAAATACACACTCTATGAAACAAGGAAGGATAAGGGAAACCTATCTTTTTCTCTTTCTTAGCTTATAAAAGATATAAAAATACATTTATAGTGATTTTTTAAAATGCTAATTATAAAGACTTTGTAAACAGTAGAAAAGAGTATTGGGGGAAGAGTACTTAAATTTAGTTGTTTATGGATACATACTTGGGGCATGTGAAAATTAAGTTCTGGTCATACATACTTAGTTGTAAAATATATTTGCTATGTGTATAAATTTGCTGAAATCCCACTATGTAAAGTAACAAAAATAAGAGGAAACACCAATTCTCCTGCACACTCTCATCACTGGATCAGTGTGAAGAGTTAAATATATTGAGTATATTATTCAGGTTCTGCAGCTGCAGTTTGTTACATACCTATCAGCAGACTGCGCTTGACTGAGCCTATTAATTGATTAATTAATTAATTATTGCAACAAACATTAAGGACAAATATGGTCATTGTTATAGACACTGTGGCATTTCAAAAATAAATTTTAAATGCTTTCTTCCTCCAGAAATATAAGAGCAAAGACACAATTAAACAAGATAAGTGACAAAATATGTTATTTTTCATGACAGGTATAAACAAAATTTGATTGGAGACTATTTAACTTTATGATTTACTAGAAGATATCAGATGTTACTTGTTGATTTAGGAAATCAGCACAAATTTTCATATTACAAACTTTTCATTTTCTCTCCATGCTTTCTTTCATCCTTTCCCTTCCCCTCACCACTCTCTTCTCTTCTCCTATCCTTTGCTTTGCAAATTAAGGCAATATGAAAATTTGAAAAGCCCTTTCTCAGGGTGGTGGCAGTGACCTTGTGAGCTTGCTGCCTGAATCCTCACTGGACCTTTGTCATTTGGGGAAAATTTTGTTTGAATGCCCATCTATAGTCAGCCTGACTGGGCCCACATGGATGGGCTTAGGTTCTGTGAATGCCAGCCCTGGTGAGAGCATTTTAGCAACCAGAGTGTCAATTTCTATGGTTAGAGTGGGTCAGACTGAGCAGATACCTAGTTCTGAGAAGTCCAGGCATATATTTGAAAAGAAGACACTAATAATTCACCTGAATAGTTACACTTTTCAGGCTTCTACAGGATTTCTCTATTATTTTTTAAATCTAAATACAGATTCCTTTGTCATTAATAATTAGAAATTTTCTTGATCTGCTATTATTCATTTGTTAATTTTTATAGTTTAAAAATATTTATTATAAAAGTATCAATATACCGACCATTTTTCATGAATTTTCAATCTGTTCTGAAATTTTAAGCTGTGTTTTTCCTTTTGCTGAGGCTGACTTGATTCCTGGTAGTATTTTCCAAGAAAATTTCTGTCCTCCTGATAACATTTGGTAGCCATCCCACAAAACCAAGAAATTATTCATGATGTCCTAGATGGGTTATATGAAGTTTTTTAGAAGCTCTAAGTAGGATTAACCTGTGACTAATCAAATAAGTAGCAATAACTGGTCAGTTTATAGATTATTCATTCTTGCATTTTCTCAGTTGCTATTCTTTAGATCAATTGGAAAGTGTTGCAACAAAGACAAGTCTGATTAGTGTTTGCTAACTGTTTGGATGAGTGGATTCAGGCAGGAAGAGATTAAAACATATGTCTAAGGATACTTTTTTCATTTTCATGTGATTCCTATTCTTATTATGAAAAATTTTCATTATGAAGAATTTCAAATATAGACATAAGTAGAGAGAATAATATACTAAAACTCCATTACCCAACTTCAACATCTGTCAACTCATAGTCAATTTAGGTTTTTTCTGTAATTCAACTCACTATTCTCTCCCAGATTATTTTAAAACACATCCTATATATCATATAATTTACTATTAAAAATATTAATTAAATAATATATAGTCACTGTTTGTTACAAGGTTACTTGTGTGTTTTTCTTAAACACTGCCTTATTCCAGCTTTTGGGTTGCTGTTTTCTATTTTAACAGTATTGTATCCAGTACTAGAGTCTTCATTAGACTTTATGGAATAAAGGAGCACTGTGGTTCCCAAGAGGGAAAATATCATTCACTTGATTATTATTATAATCAATGAAAATGAAGATTCAAGGGGAAATGTCATAATTCCCAGGGTCAGTGGTCATAATTAAATCAGAGTAATTCAGTCAAAAAGTTTCTGATTTTGGAAACTGTGATGACTAGGAATTCCTTTTATGAAATAAAATCAGATGAACTTTTACTACTATGGAAAACCATTGTATTTAAAAAACTATCACTAAAATCCAGTGGATTTCATCTTCATACCATCCAAAGCAATCCCCCATTTATCAATAAATTAATAAACATGAATTTATTTATTGTATTTGTTGTATTTCATTTTTATTATGGTAGTATTGGTTTATAATACAAGATGTAATTTGGAGGTACAGGATCACACCCCTCAGAGGCATATTACCACACCAAACTCACAACAAAGGCAGTGATAGTCCTCCAACATGGTCCATTGTTCCTCTCCCTATTTTTCTCTCCACCTTCTTCCCCCTTTTTGATACCTTTAACTATACAGATTTATAGAGTTTGTTATTATTTTGGTTTTATCTGCCTCTTTGTTTTGTTTTTTTTTCCTTTATATTCCATATATAAGTGAAACAGGTCAGTGTTTGTCTTTTTCTTATTTTGCTTGGTTTCATTTCCTCATGGTATTGCAAATGATGAGTTACTTTTCTTTTTCTGTTTTTTAATAAAGAGCTGAGTAGTATTTCATTGTGAATAGATGTCACTTCTACTTAATACACTGATCTGTTGATGGACACTTAGCTTGTTTCCATAACTTGGTTATTGTAAATAGTACTGCAATGCACAATTCAGTGTTTCTCAGAATTAGTGTTTTTTTTTTTTTTTGATTCTTTGGGTAGACACATAGGAGTAAAATTGCTGTATCATATGAGAGGTCTAATTTTAATATTCTAAGAAACCTCCATTTTTTTTTTCCCATAGAGGTTAGACCGGTGACCATTCCTACCAGTGCACAGGGGTTCTATTTCCTCCACATCTTCATCAACACTTTTTGTTTCTGGTGTTTTTGATGTGGCATATCATAGTGGTTTTGATTTGCATTATCCATGAGATAAGTGATGAACATTTTTTCATGTGCCTGTTGATCATATGTATATCTTCTTTGGGAAAGTGATTGTTCAGCTCTTATGCGCATTTTTTTGACTGGGGTATGTATTTTCTTTTTGTTGAATTGTATGAGTTCTTTGTAAATCTTGTATATCAACCCCTTGTCAAATGTATGCTGTGCAAATATATTCTCCCATTCACTAGGGTGATTTTTCATTTTACTTAGAGTTTCTTTCACTATATAGAAACTTTTTAGTTTGATGTAGTCCGATTGTTTGTATTCTTTTTTGTTTCTCTTGCCACTGGAGAAGAATCCACAAACACATCCCTGAAGCTTATGTCA
This sequence comes from Scalopus aquaticus, assembly GCA_004024925.1. NCBI lineage: Eukaryota > Metazoa > Chordata > Mammalia > Eulipotyphla > Talpidae > Scalopus > Scalopus aquaticus. The sequence continues at coordinate 54,318 of PVIJ01003382.1, read as the reverse complement.
TGGAGGGTCTTGCCATAGTTTTCTTCTATGTATTTTACGGTTTCATATTTTATATCCAAATCTTTTATCTATTTTGAGTTATTTTATTAAGGTATGAGATGTTAGAATTTCCTTTCTATAGTATATATTCATGACACTTTTGTTATGGATTAACTGTTCATATAAAGTGAATTCACTATAATTTAATTATTTTATTTATTTATTTATTTTTATTATTCATAGCTTTACATTATTGTGTATTCCCCATAGGCTACCCACCACCAATTCACTCGTGAACCATCACCATAGTCCCTTGCACTCTTTTCTACCCATTTTTGAGCCCTTATATACCACCTCCCTTGCTGGATGTCTCTTTCTTGTTTGGTTCACCTATATTCCGGTTATAAGGAATTCACTATAATTTAAACATAATGTTTTCTTGTTTCATTAAATTACATGAACATGTGTTGTGGTTATTTTGTAAAAAGAAAGTACTGATCTTTTAGAAATCTATGCCAAGCAACTATTTATGGGTGAAATAAGATGTCTGTAATTTGCTCCAAATAACTTTGCATTGGATATATAAGAAGTACCAATAATTTTATTGCTGCGTTATGGGTATTTAAAGGGATTCATGATGATATTCTCTCTTCTTTATAAATTTTTTTCTTCATTAAATAGTAAAAGCACTTTAAAAATAAAAAAAAACCTGGGGCCTCCCTGGTGGTTCAACGGGTTAAGTCTCAGCATTATGAAGCAATCCACAGCCATTGCAGCGCGAGCTCCATCCGGTCAGGGAACTTCCCACATAGTGTATCAGACCTCTCCTGCCCCGCCTGCTGCTCCCATCAGCAGTATATTTCAGTTGATCCACCTGTTCTGCTCCCCACTCTGTTTCTGGTGAATCCTCTCGCCTCCCCCACACCTGTGGCCTACACCCCAACTTATAAGCATAAATAAATCTTAAAAAAAATTTAAAAAGTAGAAATTAATTTCTTCTGTCTGGAAAACCTAAGCATGCACTTGGAAAAACCCATGAACCTCCCTGTTTTGGTTTTCACATGTAAAAATTTTCCCTTTAGTTTAAATAAACATGAATTTTTTTTCAATATCCCTTTATATTAGATATCAATTCCTAACATCTTTCAGGTAAAAATGTTTAATAATTCAAACTTGCTGTATTTAATTGTTTGCCATGTAATTATTCTTACATCTGTGAAAATATCTCCATTCCATTTGTAGTTACATTCCATTTGCAGTTGTTTTGTGCACTGATTATGATGAAACCTTTGGTATGTGGGAAAAATGATGAGAGTTATAGATTTTAAAATGAAACTATTTCTACAGCATTATGCTGAACTGTCCACTTTCTAGTAAGAGATGCAGATTCTTGAAATTCCACAATCTTGGTTGCTCATTGTTTCTTCTTCCAAAACTCATAATTCCTTCAGATTTTATTTCTGGGACATTCCTACTGTATGTAGAAAACACATTAACCTCCACAATTGTAGTTCTTTATGGAATTAGGGCTTGAATCATGATTTTTTTTGCTTTGGATTTTCCTAGTAAGTTTCTGTTTTTAGCTTATGTTGTTCTTCCCTATTTCCTTATCAGATTTGGATTATTAAGATTGGGAACAAATAAACTCTTCAAAGTTGCAAAAATTCTTCTTCTCAGCCTGTCCTACCCAGATTGGAATTCTGCTTAAGTTTTCTTTCATGTGTTCACTATGCCAGATTTTCCTACCTCGAAGCCAAGTATTCCTAGTGTATACCCCAGTCCTAGAACACACCATGCGACTAGAATTTTAGAATATTATAATTCTTTCTTTCCTGGGGCCAATACTGGCCTGTATAACTCTGGTGGCAACAATTTTTTGTGACAACACTCAGAAATGATTACTTTTTTTTAAGATTTATTTATTTATGCATAGAATGCTGGGGTACAAGCCAGAGGTGTGGGGTGGTGAGAGGGTTCACCAGAGAGAGTGGGGAGCAGAACAGGCAGGTTGACAGAAATACACTGCTGAGGGGAGCAGTGGGCTAGGCAGGAGAGGACAGCTCCACAGTGCAGTGCTTAATCGCTGCGCCACTGGGGAGGCCCTACTTTTTTTTTTTCCAAAGATTTATTCATTTACACATACAAGCTGGGGTACAGGCCACAGGTGTGGGGTGGCGAGAGGGTTCACCAGAGACAGAGTGGGGAGCAGAACAGGCAGATCAGACATACACTGCTGAGGGGAGCAGCGGGCGAGGCAGGGGAGGTCTGCCGCACCATGTGGGATTCTCCCGGCCGGGCGTCGAACTCACATGGCCGCTGCCGACAGCTCCACAGAGCAGCACTCAACCGCTGTGCCATCAGGGAGGCCCCCTACTTTTTTTTTAAAGATTTATTTATTTATGCATACAAGAGCTGGGGTGTAGGCCAGAAGTGCGTGTGGGGGAGGTGAAAGGATTCATCAGAGATAGAGTTGGGAGCAAAACAGGTAGATTGACTGAAATACACTGTTGAGGGGAGCAGCAGGTGAGATAAGAGAGGTCTGCTGCGCCATGTGGGAAGCTCCCTGGCCAGAGATTGAATTTGTGCTGCAGTGGCTGCGTATAGCTTCATAGTGCTGAGACTTAACCCCTTGCACCACCAGGGAGGCCCATGATTACTTTTCTTACTCCACTGTTATGTCTGCTAAAATAGACCTCTACTACCAAACCACATCTAAACATGCAAAGCTTTAGAAGTTATGCATTGAATTGATCTCCTGTCCTAGTTCAATACCTTCAGTCAGGTAAACTTTCTCTGGGGCAGTATTTTTCAGAGGACTTGCATCAGAATCATCTGAGGGATATTTGTAAAAACTATATTCCTGGGTTTTACTTCAGGTCTAAAGACTCAGAATGTCTGAGTTAATGGGCTGATCATGAGCCTGAATTTTTAAAAAAGTGAAATTTAAAAACTGACTAAAGCTGTAGACTATGCCTTTGGATTTGAGTTGCTCTCTGGACCTAAGTTTTCTTTTTCTTGTTTCTAATGCTGTGATCTTATTTTTTTTCATCTTTTCATTCTTTTAAAAAAGTTTTTTTAATATATTTTATTTATTTACTTTTGTTATTCATATCTTTTACATTATTGTGTGTTCTCCATAGGTTACCCATCACCTGTTCACCCGTGGAGCCATCATTGTAGTCCCCCGTGCTCCCCTTTCCCCCCCTCTTGAGCCCTTACCCTCCCCTCCTCCCCTGCTGAATGTCACATTCTTATTTGGCTCCCCTATATTCCTGTTATAAGTGAAGCCATTCGATCCTTTTCTCTTTCTTTCTGGCTTATTTCACTGATCATGATCCCTTCTAGTTCCATCCATATTGCTGCGAATTGCATGTGTTTGTCTTTTTTGAATGCTGAATAGTATTCCATTGTGTATATGTACCACATCTTCTTGATCCAGTCATCTATTTTTGGGCATCTGGGTTGTTTCCATACCTTAGCTATTGTAAACAGTGCTGAAATAAACATGCGGGTGCATGTATCCTTTTGGATTAGTGTTTTTGTGTCCTTCGGGTAGATTTCCAGAAGTGGTATTGCCCGGTCATATGGAAGCTCCATTTCTAGCAGTTTGAGGAAATGCCACATAGCTTTCCATAGTGGTTGGATCAATTTGCATTCCCACCAGCAGTATAGGAGAGTTCCTTTTTCTCCATTCTATGTTGTCTATTTTTTTTTTTGAAGTGTGCCAATCTCACTGGCATGAGGTGGTATTTCATTGTGGTTTTGGTTTGCATTTCCCTGATTATAAGTGATGTTGAGCATTTTTTTCATATACCTGTTGGCCATTTTAATGCTGTGATTTTTAAATTGTCAATACCAATACAATTTTAGGAATCCAGAAATCAAAAATAAGCAAACAAATAACAACACTGGATAGGTTCTTAGCAAGCAAGGCTGATTGTCTAAAACATACTATGTGTCTTACCTGCACTGAAACCCACTATCTTTTTAATCTACCATTAAGAGTAAGAACATGTGCATGATAATAACAATAATGTACATGAAAGCACCTTTTAGAACGTTAAAAAGCATCTTTTAAATGCTATGTATTATTTAACAAACACTCATTTTATGAACTCAAGTCTATTTGGAGGCACTATACAATTTGGTCCCTGAACATAGTACAAAAAAAATGAAGAACATTATTTTCTGCTCAAGGGAAACCTATAATGAGGATACATGCACACATAATGTTACATGAAAACAATTGGAAAGAAACATACCTGAATCATATCCCGAATATGCTCTTAAGTGATATAGTTCTGAGTGCCCTTAGAGGCCTAGGATGGCCATATGGTTATGTATCAACAATTGTATCTGTTGATGTGTCTATAATTCTATGTATTCAGCTTTATCTGCTAATCATCATCTATAAATTTATCTGTATTTAAAGGAAATGTCATGCAATCAGAATGTGAAATCCATGACAGTAACATTTTTACCTGTTTAGTTTACAGATATATTTCCAATGCACAAACTATGAAAGTTGCAGCATAAAAAAATCAATTAATATTTGTTAACTGACTGACTATACTATGGGTTAAATGAATTAAATAATCATCAAAGATTCCAAAAACTGATGAGTGTAAGGTAGATCTCAGTGGTGCTCATAGATTAGTTAGAAATGGTCATAAAGGGAAAGAGCTGCAGAACTGAAAGAATTGTTTTACTGGCAAATGTCTCTGTACTCGATGTTTCTGTTTGCCTGCTATGGACCAATTCAGTAACCAAAAGCTTGGTGTGGTTTTAATTGTGATTTTCTGGATCAGAAGAGGGCTTATCATACCCTTTTTAGATCTGTGAATGTTATGAATGGGATTTAATTTTGTTTGATATATAGGCATGGGGAGAATTTTTTTTGCTCTTTGGATTGGAAATTTCTTCTTTTAGGGCTTGTTTCTGTTTGCATACACAAGTACATTAGCTAGTGATACACATTTGCTAGTTCTGAATAGTGGTTTATTGTAGCCACAATTTCCTCTGCAATTTAATTTCCAGTCTGTATAAGGGAAGATAGGAAGAGTTTCTCTTAGAAATTAATAAACAAGGGTAGTCAAAGTTAAATCACTGATCATAAGCCACTTGAATACAACCAAAAATATATACACTTGGAAATATAATTTAAAAATATTTTGGTCTATATTCTATGTGAAATTTTAATTGTTAAAAATTACTTCCACATAAAACAATTTTTTTTTGGTCTATATCCCAATGCTACGTATGAGAAACAACTATACTGAGTGGGCATATGTCTTAAAATTGCAATTTTCAACCTATTATTCATTCATTTAACAGATATTTATTGAATGCCTATTAAATATAAGGCCCTCTTCTGTGTTTTGGAGGTAGAGGGTTAAACAAGTCAAAGTTCCTCATGGAGCTTACATTCTAGTAAGGAAACAGGGTACAATGATAAACAAGGAGACAATAGATGCAAAAGGAACTTTAGATAGTCATAAGTGCTGTGTGTAAGATAAAATAGTTTCATGGGATTGAGAGGGTCTTGAGTAATTGAGAGGCTAGTCTAATCCATCAGTGGTTTACCTGAGGAGTTGGTGTTTGAACTATCTTAAATAATGTGAAGGAACAATTTATGGGAGGAAAAGAGGTAGATTCTGACTGAAAAGAGATAATGTAAAGGCCCTGGGGTGGCATATATAACTATCTTAGTGGGTTAATTAAACCATTTATGAATTCCTTTCCACAGTTATTTGCTGGGTGCCTCTTCTGTGCCTATTCTAAGGTGCTAGGTAAAGGATGAACGAAACAGATATCTTGGGTCCTAGTTCAATAGAACTATGTTCTAGTGGGGGAAAAAGACAAAAAAAAAAAAAAAGCAAGTAAAGCTCAAGATAAATGAGCTAAATGAGAAGAAACAATGTGATAGATACATTTTTTGGCTCAAGGGGTCAGCTAAATGGCTTTCTGGGAAAGTGACCTGTATAATAGGAAGGTGGTGTGGGGTCAGTCTCCTCAAAAGGTTTAAATAGGATTTTCACTTGAGTCACACGTTATCCTCAAGCTCTTACTATTTTAAGATTCAACTAACTCTTGTTACTTGGTATGGAAACTATGGATCAATCAAGGTCCTCTGAGCCTTGGGATGTCTATTATCATTACTTAAAGAATGCAGATATTGAGAGATGCTAGGGTCTTGAAGATGCACAGAAACTTTTGTTCTTGAGCAAGTACATTATCCTTCCCGAACTGAAGAAGAAATTATCATGTCCTAAACTTTTGCCCTTTTCCCAATCACTGTTCTCCCTTTTATGATTTAAAAGAATGTAGTTTGGGGGTCTCATCCAATCTTAGGTTTATCAGTAAACATGTTCCTCTATCTGAGAATCTCAGCGTCACTCTCAGAGTGAGCATGAGGTTACTTCTCCTCACCTGTTACGTAATCTCCACATCTCTGTCCTTGATGCCCTTGGTTCCAAAAGGTAGAATAAATATTCCTGGTCTGCTCCATTATTCTTTAGAATTTACAGTAAGGTAAATTCTTCATACAAATATTATCAGATTGATTGCTTTCCTTTACTAACCAGATGCTGTTTTGGATACTTGTCCTGCTCAAAAGAACCCAGAGGAGTACTGGATGATTTATTTTGTCCTTCAGCAATGGCAATATGAGGCTTATGCTTGAATCACATATGTGCTTTGGATATTACAAATTATGGGTGGGGACATAGTAAATTAGTTTGAGGATAATGTGTGACTCTTGTAGATCTGTAGTAACCCCACTACTTTCTTTTCTATTAATGGATGCATATAGGATGCAAGAAATAAACTGTTCAAGTTTAGGAACCAATTCATAATACCACTATTTTTTAAAAAAGATTTATTTATTTATGCATACAAGAGCTGGGGTGTAGGCCAAAGGTGTTGGGGTGGTGAGAGGATTCACCAGAGACAGAGTGGGAAGCAGTATAGGCAGATTGTCTGAAATACACTGCTGAGGGGAGCAGCCGGTGAGGCAGGAGAGGTCTGCTGCACCATGTGGGAAGCTCCCTGGCCGGGGATAGAACTCATGTTGTAGTGGCTGCTTGATAGCTTCATAGTGCTGAGACTTAACTTCTTGTGCCACCAGGGAAGCCCATCACTATTTTTCTTCCTTATTGAGGAAAAATTTGTTTGCAACATTGTATATGATGCAGAGGTATAGGATAACACCTTTTAAGATGTGTGTTAACATACCACACCACCACCAAGGCAGGCACCTCTAGTCCTCCATCATAGTCTTCTAGTGCCCCTCCACAATCTTCTCTCCACCATCCCCCATACACTCTGATATCCTCAGTTCTACAGATTTTTAGGATATGCTTTTGGTTTAGTTTTCTCTGAATCTACTGTTTATTCTATATTCCACATACAAGTGAAATCATACAGTGTTTGTCTTTCTCCTTCTGACTTATTTCACTTAGTATAATCCCCTCCAGTTTCATCTATGTTGCTGTTGCTAATTACAAGAGTTCATCTTTTTTTTTTTTAATAGCCGAGTAGTACGCCATTGTGAATGTATGCCACATATGCAATACACTCATCTGCCTTTGGGTACTTAGATTTTCATAACTTGTTTATTGTAAACATTGCTGCTATGTAGTGCATATGATCCCTTGAATTAGTGTTTTTGGATATTTCTGGTAAAAGTGAAACTGCGAGGTTTAATGGTTGATTTATTTATTTTAAATATTTTTATATTATATATATATAATATCTACACATATACATAAATTAAATATATTTATATTGTATTTAAAACCTCCATACTGTTTTCCATAGCTTCTGAACTACATTCCCACCACAGTATCTGGGGCTTCCCTTTTCTCTACCTCATCACCAACACTTGATGTTTCTGGTCCTTTGTGTAAGGCCCATTTTCACAGGTGTGAGGTGATATCTCATTGTGTGCATGGTTTACATTTCCCTGATGATAAGTGATATTGAGTGATGATGATAAGAGATGTGTCAGTTGTTCATCTTTATATTGCCTTTGGACAAATGTCTATTTAGCTTTGGTTGGGCTTTCTTTTTGTTGTTGAGTTGAAAGAGCTCTTTATAGCTCTTGGTGTTAGCCCTTGTCAGATATATGATGTGTAAAAAAACTCTTATTCATCAGGGTGTTTTAATTGAGTGATAGCTTGTTTTGCTGTGTAGAAACTTTTTAGATCGATCTAATCTCAATTGTTCATCTTTGCTCTTGTATCCCTTCCTGTTGGAATTGAGTCCCTAAAGATATCCTTGCGGCAAGTGTCACGGCGGGTTTTGCCTATGTTTTCTTCTATGTAGTTTATATTTTAGGTCTTATATTAAAATTTTTTATCCATTGTTTTTAAAGATTTATTTATTTATGCATACAACCTGGGGTACAGGCCAGACACGTGGGGCGGCGAGAGGCTTCACCAGAGACAGAGTGGGGAGCAGAACAGGCAGATCAATGGAAATACACTGCTGAGGGGAGCAGCAGCAGGCCAGGCAGGAGAGGTCTGCCGGGCCATGTGGGATTCTCCCTGGCCAGGCGTCGAACTCGCGTTGTTGCTGCTGACAGCTCCACAGCGCAGCGCTTAACCACTGCGCCACCAGGGAGGTCCTTTTTTATCCATTTTGAATTAATATGAGTATTGAGTATATGGGGTGAGACAGTGGGCTAGCTTCATTCTTTTGCATATGGCTGTCCAGTTTTCTCAATACCTTTTGTTGAAGAGTGTTGGGATATGTATACTCATGACTCCTTTATTATAGAACAATTATTTATGTAAGTGTAGACTTATTTCTGCACTCTCAATTCAATTCCATTGATCTGAGTGTTGCTTTTTATTCAAATATCTTACTGTTACTGCTATAACTTTATAGTAGAGCTTGAAGTCGGGAAGTATGGTACCACCACTCTTCCTCTTTTTTGTCAGGATTAATTTCTCCTATTTTTCTAAATTTTTAACCTGACACTTTCCTATAATGATTTATTGTTTCAATTAATTTTTTAGTGGACACTATACATAGTGTTTTCTATATGTATTATCATATCATCTGCAAATAGTGATAATTTCACTTCTTTCCCAATTTGAATTCATTTTATATCTTTCTCTTGCCTAATTGTTCTAGCTAAGACTTCTAATATTCTGTTTAATAGTAGTGTAAAAGTTGACATCCTTTTGTCTAGTACCTAATCTTAGATGAAAATCCTTGTTTATTTTTAAAATCATTATGGGTTTGTCATAGGTGGCATTCATTATATTGAGGAGTGTTCTATCTATCCCATTTTTGAAGGTTTTTTTAAAAAAATATTTATTTATGAATACAGAGTTGGGGTATAGGCCAGAGGTGCGGGGGTTGGGGGTGAGAGGATTCACCAGAGACAGAGTGGGGATCAGAACAGGCATGTCTACTGAAGTACACTGCTGAGGGGAGCAGTGGGAGAGGCAGTAAGTCTGCTGTGCCTCAGTCTGATTCTTTTAGAATGTTCCCCTTTTTATTTTCATTGTGTGCCTAGATAGAGAGTTGTCTGTTTTTTTCAAACAAGCAGATTTTAGTTTCATTTATATTTGGACTGTCTTTTTGATTTCTATTTTATTTATTTCAACTCTAATTTTCATTTTTTTCCTTCCATTTAGTGGTTTTTGGTTTTGTTTGTTCTTTAACTATTTCTTTAAGGTTTATGGTTAGATTATTTATTTAAGCTCTTTCTTGTTTCTTAGGTGGGCCTGTGTTAAAAATTATTTTTTCCTAGTATAGAGTTTACTTTGTACCATAGGTTCTAGTAGTTTTGTCTTAATTTTCATTTTTCTCCTTTTATATTTTAATTTCTTCTTTGATTTCTTTATTAATTTATTTGTTATTCAACAGTATGTTTTTCAGTCTCCACATATCAAAGATTTTTTCTGTTTTCTCTTTGTGATTGAGTTGTAGTTTGATACATTTTGATCAGGGAATATACTTGCTATGATTTTAAGCTTCATGAATTTATTGACACTTGTTTTGCTACCCAACATGTAGTCTAAACTTGGGGATGTTCCATCTGTTTTTTTTTTTTTAAGATTTATTTATTTTTGCAGCAAGCTGGGGTGCAGGCCAGAGGTGTGGACTGGTGAAAGGGTTCACCAGAAACAGAGTGGGGAGCAGAACAGGCAGATCAACTGAAAAACACTGCTGAGGGGAGCAGTGGGCGAGGCAGTAGAGGTCTGCGGTGCCATGTGGGAATCTCCCCAGCCGGGCATTGAACCAGCGTCGCAGTTGCCTACAGCTCCACAGGGCTGTGCTTAACCGGTTGCACCACCAGGGACGCCCTCCATATATTTTTTTAAAGAATGTTTACTCAGCTTTCTAGGAATACAAGCCCTATAAGTGTTTCTTAAGCCTGTGGGGTATAATTTCTTACTTAAGCTCATTGTTTCTTTGTTGATTTTCTGTCCAGTTGATATATCTATTGATGAAAGTGGGTTGTTTACGTTTGTCTACTACTACTGTGTTTCTGCCAATATCTGATTTTTGTTTTGGTAGTAGTTGCCTTATGTATTTTTGATGCTCCTTCATATATGTATAGATAGATGGATAGATGAATGCTATGTAATTTTGATATCTTGATATCTTAATCATTATTAATGTCTGTATCTGTCTATTGTTACCTTTTTAAAGGAGATAGCTTTTTTTTCCTAATTATGGCTGTCCCTGTCCTTTTTTGGGGGCCCCCATTCACTTGTATGATTGTTTTGCAACCATTTACTTTGAGCCTCTATTTATCTTTATAGCTCAGATGGGTCACCAGAGACAGCAGAAAGTTGAACTTTCTTTTCTGATTCAACCAGTTACTTTGTGCATTTTGATTGGGGAGTTCAGTCCATTTACATTTCAGGTGAGATGCTACTGCCATTTTGTCTTTAGTTTTCTTGTTCTATTTACTTTTTCATTTTTTTATGTGGATTTTCTTCTTTTAAAATTAGAGAAGAGAACTCCTTTCAACATTTCTTATGGGGGAACTCTACTATTGACCAACTCCTTCAGTTCTGCTTGTCTGGAAAGGTCTGTATTTCTCCCTCATATCTGAAGGATAATCTTTTTTTGGTTTTATTTTATTTTATTTTAATTTTTTGAGTAGAAAGTCTGGGGTTTAGGCCAGAGCTATGGGGAGTGAGAGGATTCACCGAAGGTAGAATGGGGAGCAATACGGATAGATTTACTGAAATACACTGCTAAGGGCAGCAGTTGGTAAGAAGGAGAGGTATATGTGGGTCAACTGCCTGGCTGGTATCGAACTCAGGCCATAGTGATGCTAGCACTGAGACTTAATCCCTAGGCCCCCAGGGAGGCCCCTGTAGGATAATCTTTAATGATATAGTATTATTAGTTGGCAACTTTTGTCTTTAAGTATTTTGAGTACTTCATTTCATTCTTTTCTTGCCCATAGGGTTTCCTCAGAGATGTCTCTCAGATGTGAGTCTGATGGGTGTGGCTTTACAAGTTATCTGCTACTTTTTCTATAGCCACTTTGTGTGTGTGTGTGAGTGTGTGTGTGTGTGTGTGTGTGAGTGTATCTTGAACTGTTGGCATTTTCATGACTACTTACATTGGGTAGGTTCTCATATTTAGATAGCCAGACACTCTTTTAGTTTCATGGACATGTTTATTTAGTTCCTCTGAGGTTTGTGACATTTTACCTCTATTATCTCTTTGAATATTTTCTTTCACTTCCCCATTTGGAATACTTAATTTTCATATGTTACTCCCGTAGTGCAGTTGCATAGTTCATGAAATGTTTCTTCATTTCCCTGCCTCCACCCCAGTATTCGTCTTTCTTCTTCCACCTGGGTCTTTTCTGGAACTTTCAAGTCCATTGTAACTTTCAAGTTGACTGATTTGATCCTTCATTTGGATTATTCTACTTTGTAGCTTTTTCCAGAATGTTTTATCTTCTCCATCAGTCTTTGTTTTTTTCATCCTTCAATTTCATTATTTTATTATTTATATTTTTAGTTCTATTTTCTTTTCATTAATTTTATTTCTTGTGCCACACATTCCCATCTCCCCTTCCCTGGCTCCCAGAATCTTGCTGTATCATTTTTTTTTAGCTTTTCAGAGTTATCTTGTATCACTTTGACTCACTTGTGTGTGTGTGTGTGTGTGTGTCTTTTATTTCTTTATTTTTTAAGGGTTTTGAAAGTATGTTATTTATTTATTTTATTTACTTATTTTTGCATAGAAGAACTGGGATGATATGATTCACCAGAGACAGAGTGGGAAGCAGAATAGGCGAATCTACTGAAATACACTGCTTAGGAGAGCAGCCAGTGAGACAGGAGAGGTCTGCTGTACTGTGTGGGTCAGCTCCCTGGCTGGGGATTGAACTCAGACTGTAGTGGTGATAGTGCTGAGACTTAACCCTTAGGACACCAAGGAGGCCCTGGATTTTTTTATTATGGCAATTTTAATCTCTATCTGATAGGAAGATAACATCTTCCCTATCTTTGTGCTTTGATTCTGGAGTTTTTCTCTTCTTGTGATGACATATTCTCACGAAGTGTCAAGTTGCCATGTGTTGTTTTTTTTTTTTCCTGCTCATTTTGTATTTGATTTGTGTTCTAAATTCAGTACTAGTAGCTTATAAATTTGAACTAATTTTGCTCTTCCAGTAGGTAGTCCTGTGGTTTTTAATGTGATTTTAGATTTGTCGTCCCTGCAGGCTTCCTTAGGTTTGTAATGCAACTGTTCTTTCTGGGCTTGGGGAGATACCTGGAGGGACACATTATTAGTATATGCTCTGGGGTTTTAGATGGGGGAAGACTATGTTACTTGTGCATAGCCCTGTTTTCAGGGGCTCTAGATCAGAGATTCTACTGTCAGTGTACTTCATAACTCAGTACCAATCCTGAGGTATAGGGGTGGAGGTTAAATCCAGCGCACTGTCCTTTTACTTTTCCATTTGGACCTGAGCCTTCTAGGAACACAGTTCTTCTACAAATATTTCCATCAGTCAAGTGTCTGTTACTTGTTCAGCTCTCCCTTTGTCAGGGTCACTGAGTGACTAGCCAAGTAGTAGCACCACAGTTTGTACTGTAGCCTCCTGCCCCAAGCCACAGTTTCCAGGTATCTTACCCCACATACCTCTTGTTCAATGAAGCATGAATTTCCTTCATGTTCCTTCTAGTGTAATATTCTTGGTCTCTCATGTTTAAAAGATATATACCCCATGTCTTGGATTTCTTGGGATGCTGTATTCCTAGATGATCATCTAGGAAGTGAAGCAGGGAAACTCCTTGATGCCTTCTTGTACCCACTTCTTGATTTCACTCATATTTATGTACTTTAGAGTAAGTAGTAGTAAGAAAATACATACTATTTTCATCATTAAGGGTTTGGTATATTCAGGATGAACAGTTGTTTTAATTCATAGCAATGCATGATAGAATTAAGTAGCATAGTAATAGTATTTAAGGCCTGGAGACTGAATGAGACCACTGAGAATGAGATGATAGAAGAAAAGGGGTATAAGATCCTACTCTTGGACACTCCAACATTTAAATGTCATAGAGATATATGCTAAGAAAAATGACTGACAAGTTGTGTGAAAAAAGAGGACATTCAGGAAAAAGTGGTGTGAAGAAAATGTTTCCAGAATGAAGGAATGAGCAGTGTGTCAAATATTGATGGCAGATCAAGTCAGATGAAGATAGAAATGATTATTTAACTCAGCAACATGGAGGTCATTAGTAATTTGACATGAACAATAGGGATTGCAAGGGTGAAGATGAAGGTCTTTTTGAAGTGGGTTTGAAGAAGACAATAGTAGGAGAGGAATTGTAGACAATGGGGTAAATAGGATGAGTAACAGTAACATTATGTATTATGTAACTTTTTCATGGAGTAATATGTGCTAGAAATTCATGGTATTCCTAATAGTTCATTTCTCTTAATCATTGTATCATTTTTAATTATATGTATTAAACAAAAAGTATTGAAGTTCTTTAAATTGTGCTTTAAAACCAAGAATTTTAATCGTCCCTACCCTAAAACACAAATGTAGATGAAATGTTCAGTAGAAATCCAGAGATAGTGGAAAAAGCCAAAATATTTTGAATAGTCTCTATAGGTACAAGCATGGACATCAGCCTAGTTGCAGGGGATAGTTCACAATGGAAACCAGTAAGAATTAAATTCCCCCCAAACTGATCTTTGATAACTATTTTTTTTTTTGATTTAGTACTAAAACTAAGCAGATAAACGATGTTCTCTCCCTTACCAGAGATATTAGTTTAGGCCATAAGTACTTTTCCTAGCCACATTTTTTCCCCAAACACGTAAGTCCCTAAAAGTGGTTATGACACCAGTAGTTCTTAATTGCCTTTGTGCTAAATAATGTAAGTTTTTTTTAGTTATTTGGGTACCAATCTCCAGGACCAGCATCCTTGATTTCTGAGCGTATTCTCTCTCTTCTTAGAATAACTCATCCTATTTTGAAATGCTTTGTAGCTAGATCCCTCACCCCCCTTTATTTCCAAACTTTTACGAAGATAGGAGCTGTCTCTCCCTCCCACATTGCACAGCTGCTTATGAGGCTTATAATTAATGAAGACTTGCTAACAATCACAAACCCAATGATCTGTACTTTTTGAAAGAAGTAGGGTGGGCAGCAGTCATTGGGTTGGGGCTTTTAGCACTACATTTTGCCAATGGGATATAGATTTGCAATTATCTTTTTTAGTGAGAAAATTTCTAGGAGCCCTACTCATGTAATTCAGGCAAAAATACTTTAGGAAATATGAACTGATCTGAAATGTAAAAAAAAAAAAAAAAAAAAAGGAATTTCCTGAGTAATGTTAGATTATTTTCTTTGGCTTACTTAAAGATTAATACCACTATATGCCTTATAATTTATCAGGAATTTATAGGTTAATTATCTGGGCTTGTTGATTTCTATTTTCAATTGTTTATAAAATGATAGCTTTAGTGGCAAGCTTCATATTCATAGTTCCCATGATGAGCACTTGATCTAGTGCTAAAGTTGAAAATAAAGTATAAAGTATCTGTGGGAACTAAAGAAGGAACCAAATAAAGCAGTCTGACATTAGAAATCACTGGCCTGGGGTGGGCTGGAGAGAGAATACTTGACTCCACTTAGTTGTTGCCTTGTGGAAATGTTTGCCTAGTTTCCACACTCCTCAAGTTTATTAAGAGAAACTAGCATGGCATATTTCAGTCTTGGAAATGTCAGTAATGAATTAAAAACTTTTAAAAAGCATTCTGTAACCCAACACATGGAAAGGCAAATGAAATACATCTGTAGGCTGGATTAAACTCCAGGCCCCATTATATGACTTCTTTTTTAAAAATATATTTATTTACATACATATTTTACATCATTATTCATTTTTGTACAATGTTTGATTTCTCATCTTATATAATTTCCATAAAATTCCCACCACCAAGTCAGCCTCTCTCTCCCCATCCCCTGCTGTAAATCTCAGATCTATAGTTGCCTACAGGTTTTGTCTTTTTCTTTTTGACTATTTTTTTGGTTTACATATATTCCTTTTATAAGTGAAGCCATTGGTATTTTTCTTTTTCCTTCTGACTTATGTACTGAGCATAATCCCTTCCGGATCCATCTGTGTTGCTGCAAATGGCATGAGTTTATCTTTTTGATTGCTGAATAGTATTCCATTATGTATATATGCCACATTTTCTTCACCCAGTAATCTGTTTTTGGGCATTTAGGTTGTTTTCACATCTTAGCTATTGTACATAGTGCTGCAATAAACATAGGAGTTCAGGTTTCCTTTTGAATTAATATTTTTGCATCCTTTGGGTAGATTCCTAGGTATGTGACTTCTGTACCATAAAGTCCAGAGGTTATGGTTCATCACAGGGACTTAAAAATAATGATGTAAATGTTCTCAGTTACATGTTTTTCTCTTCATTTTCTGTTTTTGTTACACAATTTTTTAAAAAAGATTTATTTATACACATAAGCTGGGGTACAGGCCAGAGGTGTGGGGCGGCGAGAGGGTTCACCAGAGACAGAGTGGGGAGCAGAAAAGGCAGATCAGAAATACACTGCTGAGGGGAGCAGTGGGCGAGGCAGGAGAGGTCTGCCGCACCATGCGGGATTCTCCCCGGCTGGGCATCGAACCGGCATCACCCGCGGCCAACAGCTCCACAGCGCAGCGCCCAACCGCTGCACCACCGGGGAGGCCTGTTTCCCTTTTTAAAAGCTTTTTTATCTTAAAGTCAGGAAAGCTTCTACTATCAGAGATCTCTTTTTTTTTGTAGTTCCGTATCAATTTCAGTAGTCTTTGTTCTACTTCTTTGAAATATGCAATTGGAATTTTTATTGGCATTACATTGAATATGTAAATTTCTCTGCGTAGGATTGTTATTTTGACACTGTTGATTCTTCCTAACCATGAGCAGGGAATATCTTTCCATTTCTTTGTATCTTCTATTTCTTTTAACAATGTTTTATAGTTTTTCTTTTTTTCACCTTTTTTGTTAGGTTTATTACCAGTTATTTACTTTTTTTTCATAAGGTTGTAAATTGGATGGTTTTCTTATATTCTTCTAGGTCATTATTGGTATATAGGAAGGGAATTGATTTTTGTGTGTTGATTTGGTATCCTGCTACATTGCTGGTTTATTGTATTAATTAGTTTTTCCATGGAGTCTTTGGGTTCTCCATGTATATTATCATATCATCTGAAAATAATTACAGTTTTACTTATTCTTTCCCACTTTGACTACTTTTGTAACTTTGTTTCTCTTACCTAATTCCCCTAGGACTTCCAATACGATGTCAAATAGTAGTGGTGAGTGAGGACATCTTTGTCTTGTACCAGATTTTAATTGAAAAGCTGTCAGTTTTTCACTATTGAGAATGATGCTGGCTATGGGTTTGTCACATATGACTTTTATTTTGTTAAAATACATTCCATTTAATCCCAGTTTTCCCAGGAATTTCATCATTAATATATACTGAGTATTATCAAATGTTTTTCAAAATTTATTGATATAATCATGTGGTTATTTCTTTTCCTTTTTGTTGACTTGATGACATAAGTAGGTTGATTTTTGGATGTTGAACCATTTTCGTATCCCTGGTATAAATTCCATTTGGTCATGATATGTAATCTTTTTAATGCATTGTTCAGTTCAGTGTGCTAAGATTTTATTGAGGATATTTGCATGTGTGTTCATTAGGGAGACTGGCCTGTAGATTTCTTTTCTTGTGTTGTCTTTGTTTGCTTTTGGTATTAGCATGATGTTAGCCTTATAAAATATGTTTGGAAGCATTCCTTCTTTCTTGATTTTTTGAAAGAGTCTGAGCATGATAGGTATTAGTTCATCTTTGAAAGTTTGGTATAACTTGCTTGTGAAGCCATCTGTTCCTGACCTTTGTTTTTTCGAGAGAGTTTTGATTACTATTTCAATTTCCTTGCTTGTGATTGGTTTGTTCAGGTTTTCTGTTCTTTCCTATTCAGTCTTGAATGGTTATATGATTCCAAGAATCTGTCTCTCTCATCTAGTTTGTTGAATTTGTTTGCATATAAATGTTCATTGTAATCTCTTATCCTCTGAATTTCTGCAGTGTCTGTTGTAATTCTCTTTCTTTTTTCATCCTTTTTGAGTTTTCTTTCTTTTTTCTTAGTGTTCTTAGCTAAAGTTTTTAATTTTATTTTTTTTCAAAAAAACTTGCTTTTGATGTCATTGATCTTTGAATTGTCTTTTTGATTTATATTTCATTTATTTCTACTCTAATTTTTATTATTTCCTTCCTTCAACTGGCTTTTGGAACTTTTTTGTTGTGACTCAGTGTGTGGCCAACCTTGAAGAATGACCCATGTGTACGTGAGAAAAATGTGTATTTGATTTTTTTGGGGGGTGTAGTGCCCTATAAATATCTATTAGACCCATGTGGTCTAGTGCTTTATTTAGGGCAATTACTTCCTTATTTATTTTCTGTGTCATTGATCTGTCCAGTGATCAGAGTGTACAGTGATTGAAATTTCAACCATACATATATTTTCTTTTTTTTTTAAAGATTTATTTATTTATGCATACAAGCTGGGGTTACAGGTCAGAGATGTGGGGCTGCGAGAGGTTTCACCAGAGACAGAGTGGGGAGCAGAACAGGCAGATCGAGGGAAACACACTGCTGAGGGGAGCAGCGGGCTAGGCAGGAGAGGTCCGCCATGCCATGTGGGAATGTCCCTGGCTGGGCATCAAACTTGCCTTGCTGCTGCCGACAGCTCCACAGCACAGCGCCCAACCACTGTGACACCGGGGATGCCCATGCGCATGTACTTTCTTCAGTGCCTGTTCTCAGATTTGATAGTAGTGTCTCACTTACTTTGGTGCTCCTTCATTTGTGGAGTATATACTAATGAGTGTTATATCTTCCTGTTGTATTTTTCCCTTAGTCATTATATACTGTCCATCCCTATCCCTTTTTACATCTTCAATCTAGAAGTCTTTTTATCTAATATAAATCTGACTCTGTCTTCCTTTGGGTGCCGTTTGCCTGCAGAATTATTTACTTTCCTTTTACATTAAGGCTCTATTTATACTTGGAACTTTCTGTGTTTCGTGGAGGCAGAAGAAAGTTGGAGTCTTTTTCTTAATTCAACTAGATTTTTTTTTTTTTTTACTGGTGAGTTCAAACCATTGATGTTTAGTGATTACTGATATGTGAAAACCTGTTACTAACATTTTGTTCCTAATTTTTTGGTTTAATTTAATTCCTTTTTCTGTTCTTTGTGTTCACTCCTCTCTTTGGTTTAAACCCTAATGCTCATTTTAATGTTTCCCTTTTTTTTTTTAAAGATCTATCTATCTATCTATCTATCTATCTATCTATCTATCTATCCATCTATGCATACAAGAGCTGGGGTGTAAGCCAGAGGCATGGAGGTGGTGAGAGGATTCACCAGAGACAGAATGGGGAGCAGAACAGGAAGATCTACTGAAATACACTGCTGAGGGGAGCAGCAGGTGAGGCAGGAGAGGTCTGCTGCACCATGTGGGAAGCTCCCTAGCTGGGGATCGAACTTCTGCTGCAGTGGCTCCGATAGCTTCATAGTGCTGAGACTTTAACCCCTTGCACCACCAGGGAGGCCCTCATTTTATTGTTTCTTTGAGGGTGAGTTGTGAATGAGGTTTTCTTTTTTTTTTCGTAGTTATGACTTTTAAAATAACATAGTGTTTTTTTCTTTAATTGTCGTATATTGCTTTGTATTTTCTTCATGTGGTAGTAATTCCTATCTGTATTTTTCTCCAATTACTCATTCTTCACACTCATCCAACTTCAACATTTTCTAAATACAAATACTATGGTTAGAGTAATAATGAGAACTGGACTTTACTCATTTTAAGTCCAACTATAGCATTATAGGTATTATAAATGAACAAAAATCTCTTATATTAGAGTAAAAGCTTCTGGAGACCAGAATGTTAATTTTTTAATATTTCCATATCAATGTATCAACATAGAGTTTAAATATGGTTGGCTCTCTAAATCTAAAATCTAGATAAGAAAATCAAGTTTTATTTCTATGTACTTGCCAATCATAATGTAAATAAATATGTAACTACATGGTATGGTCTTGTGCTTTATTTAAAACCTCAGCAACATCAATGGACTTCTAAATAATGAAAAGTTGTTTATTACCACTGTTTGATAAATCAAAGTGTTTTCATTAATCAATTTTCCTTCCAAATTGCTACAAAGGGCAAATAACTTCTATCTTGTTATAATATTGGCATGGAGGTTTTGTTTTAAAAATCAACTTTATTCATGAATTATTTACATACAATAAAAAGCATACACTTTGTGCATTTTGAAAAAGGTGTGACAAAATTATATACCTATGTAACAAATTCTAAAATCAAGATAATGAGGACATTTCATCACTTCACCCCAATCTAGCCCTGGCAACCCAATCCAGGCAAAACCTCATATCATTGATAGTAGTTTAGTTTTTCTTGTTTCATATCATATGCATTCGTTTGTGTGTGGGTTTTTTTTTTAATATATATTTTTATTGTTGTTTATGTCTTTAACATTTTGTATTCCCCTTGGGTAACCCACCACCAATTCACCTGTGATCTATCTCTGTGGTCCCTTGTGTTCTTTTCTGCTCCATTTTGTGCCCTTATTGTGTGTGGTTTTAACTGTTCAGCATAATGTTGTGGCTTATAGCTATAGTTCATTTCTTTTCTTTGCTGTGCAGTATTCAGTTATGCAACAATATATTGCTCTATGTATTTGATGGATATTTGGATTGTCTCCAGTTTGAGGACATGAATAAAGTTATTATGAACATTCAAATACAATTCTTTGTTGAATATATATTTTTAGTTTCTTTGGGTAAATAAGAGTGCAAATATTGGTTGACACGGTAAGTATAGGATTGATTTTGTAGAAACTATAAATGTATATCATTTAATTTTTTGTAGAAATGTGAGTGCCAGTTACATTACAATTTCATATGGTAATTACTTTTTAAAATTTTCTTATTCACTAATTTTGTATTTTTTGGTTTTAATAGTTAAATTTATATTTTAATATAGTTAATATTTTAATTATTATGATATAACTATTATATACAGTGTTCCATCTGGTACAATATTCTCTATAACAATATTCTGTTATATAATATACAATGAATGTAATCGTCTTTACGATCTATGTATATGAATAATATCCTATATCTATTTTTATGAAAATATATGATACAGTTAATATTTTGATACATATGATGCATATTTCCTATATATATTAATAAAAAGAAAAATATATGTATATAGGTACATGATTTTAGAAGGTTAAAATGATTCTTTTTTTCTAATTTTTGATACAAGTATCATTAATCTTATTGGACCTACACATTTTCTGGCTGGAACTGGCCCTGGATAAAATTTGGAAAGAAGCACATTTTGCTTAAAATCTCCTCTTTTCTTTTGGTGTCAATCTCTGTCAATTGTGAAATCACTTCATCATTTCAAGATATCTGTTTGTTATAAGTCATACCTCTGTCTCAGATTTTTTTTTAATCACTTTAGGACAAATATATTTTACACCGTAGACTCCTGATTTTCTGTTTAATGTGCTATTGCTTTTAATTGTGGAAATTTCCAGTGAACTATGTAAATGTTCCTTAATTGTGTGCTGCTTGAAGACATACCTTCTATTGGGATACAGTTAACTCTGTAAAAACACTAACACTCATGTAAAACAATGGTATTTCAATTAAAAAAAATTAAAATGACAAGACCCTAATACTTTCACCACCCAAAGCCTATTATCCTTTCTCCCTCCTTCATTTTTCTTCACATCAATATTTAATATGCTTTGTATTTACTACTTCACCCCTCTCTAGAGTGTAAGCACAATGAAGATATGAAATATTTTTGGTTGGTTTTGTTCTCTGCTTACTACTTGAAATAATAAATGTGTTGAATGGATTAATAAAAAAAGTTAACTCAGGGTCTTCTCTGGAGCAAGGAGTTAAGTCACAGAACTATGAAGCTGTCCATAGCCACTGCAGCACAAATTTGATCCCTGGCCAGGGAGATTCCCACATGGTGTAGTGGACCTCTTCTGTCTTGCCGTCTGCTCCCCTCAGCAGTGCATTTCAGTTGATCCGCCTGTTCTGCTGCCCACTCTGACTCTGGTGAATCATCTCACCCCCCCGCCCCCAACACCACTGGCTTACACCCCAGCTTGTATGCATAAATAAATAAATCTTTAAAAATAAGTTAACTCAAGACAATTTATTTATTTATTTTAAAATATTTATTTATTTATGCATACAAGAACAGGGTGTAGGCCAAAGGTGTGGGGGTGAGAAGATTCACCAGAGACAGAGTGGGTAGCAGAATAGGCGGATCTACTGAAATACACTGCTGAGGGGAGCAGCGGGCGAGACATGATAGGTCTGCTGCACCATTTGGGAATCCTCTGGTCGGGTATCAAACTTGTGCTGCAGTGGCTGCGTATAGCTTCATAGTTCTGAGACTTGACCCGTAGTGCCACCAGGGAGACCCAACTCAGACAATTTATTTGGTTATCTCTATCAATGCATTTAGTTTTTCTGTCTTTTGCAAGTGTCTAATTCCTATCTTGCAAAGAGTGGATGAAATGACAAACAAGGTCCCTTTCTTCAATATTGTCAAAGTATTCTAATATAGAATGGATTGGAGAGGAATTCCTATTTTTTGAACTTTTTTTTCATGGTATAGGGCTGTACATTCCCCCACCCCCCTTTTTTTTCTGGGCAGTGTGGATAGACTATACACTTGATGTACTTCACTGCCAGAATGAAGTTTCATTCTCTTAGGTGGCTAGAATTAGATAATGCAGTTTTCAAACAATCACAATTCTTAGTCACAGACTAGGTCACAGCCAAGCAGTCAGCCTCAGGGAACGGTCATGTTCAAGTTCAGTTTATTAGTATTAACTTGAGTCATGTCTTTTGTTTCTATTCTCATAGTTATGTTGGCAGTGTTTTTAAAAAAAAAGTAATCTCCCCTCCCCAAGTTGTGGACTGTGAATAACAAGAGAAGTATAAACTTGGAGTCAAATAACTTTATGTATTTTGTTTCTTTTCCCCTTTCTTCTTTATTTAGTTCTCTTTTTTCTTTTTTATTTCTTTATATATTAATAAAAAGAAAATAAAAGGAATATGATAAAAATGCAAACTATTTAAGAGAGTATGCAACAGAAAGTAAGTATTCCTTTTATCTTAAATTTCTATTCTCCTTTTCCAAAGGCCGCAACAGCTATCACTCTTGTATGTACCTTTCCATGTAGCTTATATTCATAATCAAATATCTTTGTATTTAATTTATATCGTTTAAAAATGTTCAGGTGTATCTGCCTTATTTTTACTTAAAATGTATCTTGGGTATTGTTCCAAGTGAATACATATAAATTTGCATAGTTAAAAAAAATCTGTTTTTGACTGTTATGTTCAATTGTATGTGTGTTTTTTTTCAAGATTTATTTATTTATGCATACAAGCTGGGGTACAGGCCAGAGGTGTGGGGCGGCGAGAGGGTTCACCAGAGACAGAGTGGGGAGCAGCACAAGCAGAGTGACGGAAATACACTGCTGAGGGGAGCAGCGGGTGATGCAGGAGAAGTCTGCCTCCCCTGCCAGGTATCGAACTCGCCAACAGCTCCACAGCGCAGCGCTTAACTGCTGCGCCACCAGGGAGGCCCAGTATGTGTGTAATTTTTAAATGTATTAATCCTATGGAGGGACTTTAAAGTTATTTACAGTTTTAAATTGATTATATTTTTGTTATTACAGTCAAAATTATTAGCATAGGTGATGATAATTATTGGAGATATTCCTAAAGTGAATTGCTTTGTATAGGCATATGAATTTTGATAGTTATTGCCAAATTGTACTTCAGTGGAATTGTATCAACCGCTGTTCCACAAACAGCATTTGAAAGTACCTGGTTTCAGACTATATACTACAAAACTTTTCAGTCTTTGCTTATTAATTTATTTTTGTACAATATAGATAGGAGACTATTTCTCTTCCCCTCTCCATCCCTCTGCTGCTTTTAACTTTCTTGTTTTTATCATAAAATAAAAAATATCAACTGTTGTAACTTACTAGGATTAACAATACATTCCAAATGTTGACTATGTAATCACCCCTAAAAAGGGAGAAAGAGGTGTTTCTCTGGGCCTACACTGAATCTCCATGCTTCAGTCCCTCCTTGTGTTAACTCTGCCCACATGCTGGTATGTGGCAGTGTTAATTGGACATTCTTCTTTTTGAATCTCATGTAGAATGTACATCTAACTCATTTACCACAAAATTAAAAAAAAATGAACAAAGGGAACACAGCTATTAGAACTATTGTGAATAATTTGAGTTAAATGTAAATGCAGAAAAAATATAGGGAAACTACTGTTCAGTACACCTTGCCCTCCTCAATGGAACACAATACAGATTTACAATGTTAATTATTTCCACCATCTATCTATTTAAAAGCTGTGAGATTGAAATATGAATATGTCAGGTATTTAAATACTAATTTACTTAAAAATATGTACTTTATTAAAATATCATTATGCATATTTTAAAGTTAAAGCCTTGCGCTATGTAGATGAAGAGGTAAAATTCCCATTTATTGTCCACTGAATGTAAGGGAAATTGAATTTGTCAGGAAGCTGATTGATATCTCGAAGTATTTTGTTTTCAGTGACTGGCACTGCCGAGTTACAACCATCTATCATCTAACAGGTAATTAGTCAGATTTCTCATCATGAGCCTTCAATCCTGCTGTTTTATTATTGATATACTACAAACTAGTAGGCAATATGAATGCAGATTAAGTTCTCTGTCATGGTCTTAGGGACAAAGACAACATTTTGCAATTCAGCAGTAACGAGTTTGAATAAAAGTCACTGAAATGTAAGTTTGGGTTTTAAAAGAAGATAAATATAAAAAATTAATTCGATAATCTATTTGCCTTCTAAAGTGACAACTGAGAAATTTGCTGTTTACAAAGCAACTTAATGTTCTCATCCAAACTTATCTCATTATAATATCTTACAAATAGAAAGTTAAGTGGAAGAACATTGATGGAATGAAAAATAAAATTAAATAAAATAATTAAACTAGGTCTTGAATAACTTTCATTCATTCTTTAAAATATTTTGAATTGGTGCGTAAAAAGGATTTTTAATTAATAATAGCTAATATGAAAAGTTTACTCTTTTTACAGTTTTTTTTAAGATTTATTTATTTATACATACAAGCTGGGGTACAGGCCAGAGGCGTGGGGTGGCGAGGGGGTTCACCAGAGACAGAGCGGGGAGCAGAACAGGCAGATCAGAAATACACTGCTGAGGGGAACAGTGGGCGAGGCAGGAGAGGTCTGCTGTACCATGTGGGATTCTCCCCGGCTGGGCGTCGAACTCGCATTGCACTTGCTGCTAACAGCTCTACAGAGCAGTGCTCAACTGCTGCGCCACCAGGGAGACCCTTTACAGTTATTTTTTTAAGAAAGTTTAGAAAAGAAAATAACTGGAAACTGAAGATAAGTAATTTGATCATTTTTACATGTGTTTGCTTCTGATATTGACATAAACAATTTTGGGAACTTCTGTGATTTATAAACTTCAGTCAATTGATTTACGTAAAGACTGGTAGCTTTTCAAGTGAATATATTTATATGCTTTCTCAGACCTTAGTTAAATAATTTTCTTTACTAAAAAGTATTGTATATGCAGCACATAATTAAAATAAAATTGATCACATCAGTCAATATTTTAATTCAGTTTCATAGTCACATAACTATGAAAAAATAAATTTTACCAGAAAGTAAATTTTTCCACAATTAACATTCACTTAAAAATTATAAATGAAGCTCTAGATTTATATGAGAATTAAATCTATACTTTACAAACATATTACATAGGCATTCAATATCTCTATGCAATATGTGGAATAAATATTAAATATCAGATTCCTTGCTTGATATGTCAAATGACTTGTTTAATACATGGCGTTAAATTTTTTTGTACTATTAAAAATACATCAATGTGCACATATGTCTTTCTGTTACTTTAAATGATATAAGCTTTGGTTCTACTGCTACCATTTCATAAGATGTTTAATATGAAAACAAGCATCAATTTATTAGAAGCTGTGTAACTATTTTAAAGCATTATGTAAAAAATATTCTTATAGGTATTATCATATGGAGAATCAAAAATTAAGAACGTGATTATATTGAATAAATGCTCTTTTAAGTGGATTAATAGACTAAGTGATCTTTTAAGTAGTAACTGTAAAAAGAGATTTTTTTAGATTAATATTACACACTCTCTCTATGCAGCTGGAACATGTGATAAGGTTTCCAGACCTGGATAAGATCACAAATCTCTTTTATCACACAAAATGTAAGTTTTTAGATCCATGGGACATTTATTTAGATAATATTTATCCAACATGCAATAAAAACAAACTTAAAACTTAAGTCAAACTTCCAGACTTTCACAGGAATCAAAATATAACATACATACTCTGATTGCTTGTCCTTTAGTACCTAAGCATAATGAATTTTATTTCTGGTAAGATGGGAATGGAGGTTGTAGATGTGTACACTGGCTACTTGACTACAATGTGGAGTAATAACAGTAGCTAATAGTAGCCAAGATTTGTTGAGTGGCTGATGATATACTAAGCACATTAGGCCCATTTACTCATTTAACTCCCCCATGAGGGAAGATTCTATTATTACTCTTATTTTGTAGATGGAATACTGAGGTTGAGAGAGATTAATTTCTTGGTCAGATTTCAAATAGTTGGTAAGGTGGTAGTGTTGAAATTTGGACCTTTGACATCAAGTTAAGCTCTACCTGATAGTACTAAAGCAGAATTTGACTTTCATTTTAAACATTTCTCTGTTCACACATTCTGGAGAGTTCATGTCCATGACAGCCTCTGGGGACACCATGGCATGGCATATGGAATCACTGTCTTTGGTATCTCCTGACAGCTATAGCCTGTGATCTTGTTCTTGTAAATGTCCTTTGGTTAACATTGTTGTTTCTTTTCATACATTGCCCTTATCTGAAACTGAACCCAAAGAGATAAAAGGACCAACAGATCACACAACTATTGAATGATAGTGTTAGATACAAGAAACACAAATCTTTTTTTCTTTTACACTCTAAACTTTTTTTCCTTTTGAGTATATGGGAGTTGTTTTTACTAGGGGAAAAAGTATTAATTTTTGAGTCAGAAAACCCTTGTTAAAATCTCAATTTTATTAGTCACTAAGAAGTTCTATACTGTTGTGAATTTCTTGACCACTCTGAATCTGTTTTCACCTCCAAAAAGTGAAGATTGATAAGGACCCTTATTCTAGCTATCTGTGTGTCTGGAATGTACAAGCATTTGACACATTATCCCTTCCCAAATGCCCCTGCCTTTTTTATTTGAAAGCTACATTAACTAGTCTGGCTCACTTTCCATAAGTTGAAATATAGCACTAAAGCAATAAAACTTTTTCTAAGTTCTTTGAGTTAGTTTAACAGGGATAACTTGTAGCCCATAAATTCATTATTGTCATGTGTAGTTTACTGAGGCAATTGGCTGAATTTCATGAGCCTTTGGGAAGCTGTGTAATATAATGAGATTTTACACAAAAACAAATAATAGTATCAGAGGAAACATTTGGAAGTGATGGACATGTTTATTTTATTGATTATGGTGATCATAACTCATCAAGTTATATGCTAAAAATGTACAATGTTTTGTATGGTGATCATACCTCAAGAAAGTGGTTAAAATGATTTTTACTTAATCCACCTGGAGGAATGATGGGTAATGCATAAGGATATAATTCTACAATGCTTGTTCTTCATTTATTTTCTCTAGCATTTCTCTTCTTTTTTTTTTTTAAAGATTTATTTATTTATGCATACAATCTGGGGTGTAGGCCAGAGGTGTTGGGTGGTGAGAAGATTCACCAGAGACAGAGTGGGAGCAGAACAGACAGATCTACTGAAGTACTGAAGTACACTGCTGAGGGGAGCATCAGGCGAGACAGGATAGGTCTGCTGCACCATGTGGGGAGCTCGCTGGCCAGGTATCGAACTCGTGCTGCAGTGGCTCTTGATAGCTTCATAGTGCTGTAACTTAACTTGTTGCGCCACCAAGGAGGCCCTTCTTTAGTATTTTTAAATAACTATTCATTAAAGTGTGTTATGTAGATCAATTAAGTTAGACTTATCTGATATGCTGAATAAAAATTCATATCCCAGGGCTTTATTTAGGAGCTGTTTAATCAGAATCTGTGGAGCAGAGGGTCAAATATCAACATTATTCACATCAATATATTATTATATTTATTGATTCACTTTTTTCTTTTTTTATCTTTATTTTTTATTTATATCCTTTACATTATTTTGTATTCCCCGTAGGTTTCCCACCACCAATTCACCCGTGTACAATCACCATAGTCCCTTGTGCTCTTTTCCTCCTCCTCCCCTGTAGAATGTCTCTTATTTATGGTTGCCTGTTAGTTTTTGTTTTGTGTGATTTTTTTCTCCTCCCGATCTCTTATTTGGCTCCCTGTATTCCTCCTATAAGTGAAACCATTCAATATTTTTCTTTTTCCTTCTAGCTTATTTCGCTGAGCATGATCCCTTCTAGCTCCATCCATGTTGCTGCAAATTGCATTAGTTTATCATTTTTAATTGCTGAATAGTATTCCATTGTGTACATGTACCATATCTTCTTGATCCAGTCATCAATTTTTGGGCATTTGGATTGTTTCCATATCCTAGCTATTGTAAATAGTGCTGCAATAAACATAGTTGTGCATGTGTCCTTTGGATTAATGTTTTTGTCTCCTCTGGGTAGATTCCCAGAAGTGGTATTGCTGAATTGTATGGGAGCTCCATTTTTGGCAGTTTGAGGAACCACCATACAGATTTCCATAGCGGCTGGACCAGTTTGCATTCCCACCAGCAGTGTAGGAGTGTTCCTTTTTCTCCACATACTCGCCAATATTTGTTGTTTCCTGTTTTTTAATATGTGCCATTCTTTTTTTTAAAAAAGATTTATTTATTTATGCATATAAGCTGTGGGGCAGGCCAGAGGTGTGGGGTGGTGAGAGGATTCACCAGAGACAGAGTGGGGAGCAGAACAGGCAGATAGACTGAAGTACACTGCTGAGGGGAGCAGTGGGCAAGGCAGGAGAGGTCTGCTGTGCCTTGTAGGAATCTCCCTGGCCAGGTATTGAAATCATGCTGCAGTGGCTCTGGACAGCTTCACAGTGCTGCGCTTAACCCGTTGCGCCACCAGGGAGGCCCCATATGCGCCATTCTTACTATTGTAGATTGATGGACTTTTTTTTCTTTTAAATTTATTTTTTATTTATATCCTGTACAATATTTTGTATTCTCCATAGGATTCCCACTGCCAAATCACCCGTGAACCATCTTTTGACATTCTAACAACATCCAAAGAAACACTAATATTCTACATTCTAGGAGTTTAAAAGTACAATATCAGAAAAACAATTTACAAAGCACCACGATAAAGTTTAAAGGACATATGTGTGTGTGTATGCATATATATATGGTATATATATTGATATGTGTGTGTGTGTGTGTGTGTGTAGATATACATATATATGTATATAATGTGTTAGGAAAGGAGTGTAAATGACTAATTGAGTCACCTGGGAAAACCAGGAGGGGCTACTTTACCTTTGGATCAGGGCACTTGTGTTGGGTTTTGAAGGAAGGGTAGAATTTTACCAGACAAAGAATGGGAGTTAAGAATAGTAATTATATGCTAAGCAAAAGGAACTACAGGTTAAAAGAAACAAATGTGAGAGGTGAAATTTAAAGTTGTGCCTTTATTTATTATTCTTAAAAATATGTCATTAAACATTTTAGAGTTCAAGCAGATAGTAACTGTTAAATGAATTTGTACAAATATTCAACCTTGCATTTCCACTTTTTGATACTACTATAACTTGACACCAACAGATGTTCACATTATAGAAAACAATTTAAATGTCACTTATCAAGGAAATGAGTAAATAAATCAGCACCTTGACTTATTTATGTGCCAAATACTTACCAATATTTGTTATTATTAATACTTAGGACAGTCAGGTTCCAGGCAGTATCCTAGGTACCATAGATGAAGCATTGAACAAAGCAGGCAGACGTTAACTGCCTTCATAAAGGTTACCCTATAGTCAGAGAAGATAGGCAAGCAACAGCATTTTAAAAAGTATTCAGAAAGAGTGTGACAAGTATTACTGAGAAAAAGAGACGAGAATGAACTAGAAAGTACAGTGTCATACATGAAGAGGATGATTTATAATTTCTTTTTTGAGAATCTTTTCTTCTTTATTAATCTTTCAAATTTAGTTTCATGTAGACATTATTATTATTATTATTATTTTAAGATTTATTTATTTATGCATACAAGCTGGGGTACAGGCCAGAGATGTGGGGCGGCGAGAGGGTTCACCAGAGACAGAGTGGGGAGCAGAACAGTCAGATCAACGTAAATACAGTGATGAGGAGGAGAGGTGAGACAGGAGAGGTCTGCCGCACCATGTGGGAATCTCCCCAGCCGGGCATCGAACTCGCGTTGCTGCTGCCGATAGCTCCACAGCACAGCGCTTAACTGCTGTGCCACCAGGGAGGCCCTCATGTAGATATTATACATGATTTCTTAAAGGAATTCCTAGGGATTATTTTTTATCTTACTTATTGTGACTGCAAGTATCTTTCCAATTGTATCATCTCTTGTATTATTATATGCACACATTTTTCCCCAGGCAAATTTCTGAATTCTCTATTGATTTATCCATCTCTCAGTTTCTTTTACTTTCTTGAGTAAAATATTATGCTATTCAAAATGATTTTAATTTGTCTCTAGAAGTAAACTTCTTAAAAGATAATTTTATGATACTAAATCTCAAAATACTTGTCTACTGTAGTAGAAGATCACATCATTTATAAGTAGAAAGATCTTATAGAGTCAAACTAATATCCACAACATGATTTATAACTGGAATGCCATAAATTTTTTAAAATATATATTTTTATTGTTATTTATGTCTTTCACATTTTATATTCCCCTCGGGTAACAAGGGTTCACCTGTGATCCATCTCCGTGGTCCCTTGTGTCCTTTTCTATTCCATTTTGTGCCCTTATGCACCCCCCTCCCCCTTCCACCTCCACCCTGCTGAGTTTCTGTCTCCTATTTGGTTTCTCTATAGTCCTGTTATAAGTGAAACCATTCTATATTTTTCTCTTTCTTTCTGGCTTATTTCGCTGAGTATGATCCCCTCTAGTTCCATCCATGTCGCTACCAATTGCATGTGTTTATCTTCTTTGAATGCTGGATAGTATTCCATGCTGTATATGTACCACATCTTCTTGATCCAATCATCTATTTTTGGGGCATCTGGGTTGCTTCCATATTTTGCTATTGTGAACAGTGCCACAATGAGCATATGGGTGCATGTATCCTTTCCTCACACTGCTGAAAATGGAGCTTCCATATGACCCAGCAATACCACTTTTTGGAATCTACCCAAAGGACACAAAAACAGGATATCTGTTCTTAACCACAGACAAGATTAAATGAGAACAAGTTGCATAATGAAATTATCAGTATTATAAAGACCTCAAAAACAATTTATTTCTGCACATGTATACATATGAAAATAACTGCAGAGTTAAGATCTGTACATAAACATGCAAAACAGGAATTAAAGGGGTGGCTCAATGAGACCCCAAATTCATTAGTAGAAATATATATTTTTTTGAAATAAAGAACCATTTGAAAAGCCTTAGTTTCCTGATACTTAAATAACATTTATTACTACCTATTTTATCACTCTTGAATCTAAGGATTCTTACTTGAAAAGACTTCTTGAGCATAATAGGGAAAATTAATGCTTAAGGATATTATTTATGATCATAAACTATTAGGTAAATAACTTGCATATTTTAATATAATTAAACTATAAGAATATTTCATTAAAATAAAATTTATTATGTGTAGGCATTAGCTTGTGTAAGATAGTGTGACATCTCTTGTTACATACTCACTAATTGAGATTGTTAATACCTGCCTAAAGTATAAAGAATTTTCACACATGGATTTTTGTATTTGACTCCAATATGCTCTATTATGCTAATATTCTAAAGATCTTGCAAAAGGAAATACTAATTCAAAGGATACTCTAATGCTTAAAAATCTTGCCTATGCAAATATTCTTGATTATTAATTCATTGAATCTTAAATAAAATATAAGTTAAATTAATTTTGACTTTGCATTCAGTTTCATCTTAAGGCTACATTCTGCCCTTTTGCATACCAGCTGATGTCACTGGGAAAGGTTTGCAGCTGTTTCCATACCAATCCTGTAATAACTCACCTCTTAGATTTGTGCTGTTCTTTTGGAGAGCTCGATGTCAGGATTTTTATTTCTTTAAGGACTGTTAACATTCTCAATGATAAAGGCGTAAAGGATAACACAAATCTATAAAAGCAGAAGAAATTTTAGAAAATTTCAGATAAGTCTTCAAACTGAAAGTGCATAGAGAAGTTAATCAGCCGGTTATCTGACAACTATATCTTTGCAGAATATAAATCTGATCTGATAAAAAAACTTTATAGCAAATTTTCTGTGATATTTAACATCTTTTGCTTTAGACTCAAAATACTAAGCACAGTTACTACCATTTTCCTTGTACTGATATTTTTGTAGCCAAGTGACTCATGAATGTCCTCATATTTGGAAAAAAGATGCTAGAGCCTATTCCAGCACATGGACATGACAGTGTGTCACTATCACCTAATAATTTTTAAATTGATGAATTAGATAAGCATTTATTTAACATGGTTACTAAGCACTATGTTTGATTCTGGGTTTGCCAGGGTAAACATGATCAGATCTTTTCCAACAAGGCATGCACAATCTGGGCCAAGAGGAGAGGAACACAACATACACAACTGTATATTATAAAGATAATAAGTGCAATTCTAGAATATGAACTAAGAAAATATCTGAAGGTGGTGATGGCTAGTTCTTCATGCAGTGAACATAGTTGAAAGACTTCAAAAAGGAACTGAATTGAGTTAAACTTTGAACCCGTAACAATTTTAAGCATGGGGATTATCAGAGCTGTGATGTAGTCATCTGTGTAGGAAAAATGACTCTGATTGGCATATTGAGGAGGATTGAAGCAGTTGGGAGATCGAAGTGTGTGGCTACTGTAAGGTTACAATTCAAGGATAATTTAGTACTATATTTGAGAAGTAAAGGATGATTCAACATTGAAAATAAAAAAATGTAATTCAGCACAATAAATGTAAAGTTAGAAATCATATAATCATATCAGTCAGTGCAAAGAAATATTTGATGAGATTCAATGTATATTTAAGATAAAAACCCACCAAAATGGGTATAGAGTGAACATTCTTAAATATAATAAAGGCCATATATGAAAAACACATAGTTAACATTATACTGAGTGGTGAAAAAAATGGAAACTGTTTCTTTAAAATCTGGTACAAGAACGGATGTCTACTTTCACTACTACTATATAACATAGTATTAGAAGTTCAACCTAGAACAATGGAACAAGATAAATGCATGAAAATAATTCAAATTGGGAAAGAAAAAGTAAGATTATCACTATTTGCAAATAGCATGATAAAATATATAGAAAACCATAAAAAACTCCACTAAAAATAACAGAAATAAATAAATCACTACAGAAAAGTAGCAGGTTAGAAAATCAATTTACAAAATTCAGTTGCATCCCTATATTCAAACAATGAGTCAAGAGAAAGAAGTCAAGGAATCAATCCCATTAACAACTGCATTGAAAAGAATTAAGGACCCAGCAGTAAACTTAACAAAGGAATTGAAGAATCTGTACAATAAAATTTATAAACTTTGTTAAAAGAAATAGAAGACACAAAGAGATGGAAAGATATTCCCAGTTCATATATTGGAATAATTAATATGACAGTTTTACCCAAAGCAATATGCAGATTCAATGAAATACTTATCAAAGGATTGATGAAATTCCCTGGTGGTGCAACAGGTTAAGTCTCAGCCTTTGAAGCTATTTGCAGCCACTGGAGCACGAGTTCCATTCCCCACCAGGGATCTTCCCACATGGCGCAGCAGACCTCTCTGGCCTCACCCGCTGCTCCCGGCAGTGTACTTCAGTTGACCCGCCTGTTCTGCTGCCCACTCTCTCTCTGGTGAATCCTCTCACCACCCCACACCTCTGGTCTACACCCCAGCTCTTGTATGCATAAATAAATAAATCATTACTGAAATTCATTTGGTACTTCAAAAGCTGTTGAATGGTCAAAAAAATCCTGACAAAAAGTAAAATTCATATGACAGTCCCAGACTTCAAACTATCGTACAAAGCTGTGTAATCAAAACCATATGGAACTGGGATTAAAAAAAATACAAACAAATCAGTGTAATAGAATTGAGATCCCATAAATAATTCATACTTATTTAATATTTTTTTTAATTAAATTAAGTACTATTGCTTTACATCCTTTTTAATATTTGACAGTGTAGGATTTCTCACCACAGGTGTGGTCACTGTTTTCCTACCAAAGCACCCATAGTCTTTCACCATGGTCCATTGTGCTCTTCACCCCATTCTCAGCCCTCTGCATCTCTCTCTCATTCTGGATGCTTCAGACCTATAGACAGCTTTAAAAGGTTGGCTTTAATGTTTGTCTTTGTCTGACTCTGCTTCATTTCTCTATATTTCACATATAAGTGACATGATCTTGTATTTATATTTATATTTCTGGCTCATTTCACTAAGTATAGTCCCTTCCAGCTCCATCCATGTTGCTGAAAATAACATGAGTTTTATCTTTTTTTTTTTTAATCACCGAGTGGCATTCCATTGTATCACATTTTCTTGATCCACTCATCTATTTCTGTACTTTTAGGTTGTTTTCAAATCTCAACTATTGTAAATAGTGCCACAATAAAAATAGGAGTGCAGATTTCTTTTTTGAGTATTGTTTTTCCTGTTCTTTGGATAGATACCTAGAAGTGGAATTATATGGGTCATATGGCTGATCCAATTTTAGGCTTTTGAGGAACATCTACACTGTTTTCCATAGGGGCTGGACCACTATACCTTACCACCAGCAGTGCAAGAATGTTCCTTTTTCTCCAGATCCTTGCTAGCCCTTGTTGTAACTGGTCTTTTTAATACGGGCCATTCTCACAGATGTGAGGTGTTATCTCATTGTGGTTTTAATTTGCATTTCCCTGAAGATAAGTGATGATGACCATTCTCTCATGTGCCTGCTGGCCATCTGTATGTCTTCTTTGGAAAAGCGCCCATTTAATTTTTCTGCCCATTTTTTGATTGATTTGTTTCCTTTTTGTTGAGTTGTATGAGTTCTTTGTTGATCATTGATAGCAGTCCTTTGTCAAGTGTGTGGTGAGCATTTTTTTCTCTCATTCGGTAGGGTGTCTTTATATTTTTGTTGTGCAGAAGAATTTTAGTTTGATATAGTCCCAATTGTTCACATTTTCTTTTGTTTTCCTTGATGATAGACATGAATCTGCACAGGTATCTCTGACACTAATGCCATGGAGTGTTTTGTCTATGTTTTATTCTATGTATTTTATGGTTTCAGGTCTTACATCTAAATCTTTTATCCATTTTGATTTGATTTTTGTGTCAGTGTGAGATAGCGGTCTAGTTACATTCTTTTGCATTCAGAAGTCCGATTTTCCTAACACTATTTGTTGTAGAGACTTTCCTTATTCCAGTTTATATTCTTTGTTCTTTTATCACAAATGGGCTGTCCACACACACTGGTCAAGAAATTTTTACAAAAGTCATGTTACTGAAATAAAACTAGTCATTTCCTATCAATTTGTATGTGCTCAATCAACATGAATATGACAGTCAAATTCTAATTATGGCTCTAGTTTTTTTTGTAATCTGCAATAAATCGATGTTTACATCACAAAATGCATGCCAATAGTAATAGGCCTACGGTTAATACCTGTAAAAAATCAAGTCATAGATTACTTCTTATATTTCTTCACTTGTCTCTTGTACAGCTATTCAGGAATAGAATAGATGGAAGATGGTTTCCATTGTGCAAAAGCACAGCCTTAAGACTCAGTTTCAAAGCGTCTAGAAATAGTCTCCATTCCTGTGGCTCATGAGTGATTTCTAAGACATTCATGAGGCCCTCAGTATCAGAACAGAATACCAGAGTACTTTCCTTTCTAACGAAAGGCTCCAACTGCTGGTGGCGTTTTTGATAGAAAGTAATTGTGACATCTTCTTCTAGAAGATTCCATTGCTGGAGACCTGATCGTAGCAATTTTGTGTTGTTCTTGGATAAGTCCAAGTCATGAACCAGGTCATTTAGTTCTTCCTGTGTTAGTCTGTGTGGGGTTGATGAGGAACCATGGTGAAAATCTGGATCACTGCATGCTGATGGAACAGGAGAAGACAGGTGGGCTCACCCTTGTCCTCATCAGATGAATCAAGAGAATATTCTGCTGGAGGTTCTGGAATAGAAAGTCCCTCACCTTGTGGAACTGGTCTCAGTGCAGATGGAATGTTTGGGTAGACTATTCTCAACTTCTTTGGCTTTGTTATTCCTCCAGAAAGAGGAGGAACCAAGCAGAAGTAACAGTCTTTTATGTGCTTGCTTGGCTCTCTCCACACCATGGGGACTGCAAACGGCATTGATGGTCTTTTGCCATTTAACCATTGTGAAAACTGTGTTGGACATTTAGCACAGCATATATGCTGGGCGCAAGGCTTGTCTTGGTCACCAATCTTGCATCTGAAGTAAATATGATAAACCTTCTTCACTTGAGAACTGATCCTTTTCTTCTGGTTGGCAAATGTCACTTCCCCACAAACAGAGTAGAAAATGTCCACGCTATTAATGCAGTTTTGAGGCATTACTGTTCTGTATTGTGCCTAAATGGATAAAATACTAACAGTTCTATGAAACAGTAGTTTAATCTGTCTCTCACAAAGTCTGAAATATTTTCAATGCTCAACCTTTCCAACAGGGCTTTCTCTAGGGCACTGCTGACATCAGCTTTCTTCAACAGCTGCCTGGCAGTAGTATTGCGTTGCATCAGAAAATGATGCAATCAACTCTGGATGATGTATGCATCATGGTATTATGCAATGAGATGCAATATCAATCATTCTAGGCTAATTTAGGATGTTGTTGCAGTCCTACTGGGTAAATTTATATGGTGAAACATATAAAATGAATTACATGAAATATCTTCAAAACAAGAGTTAATAAAACATTTTCAGGGTTATATTTATGTTCAGCACACCAAGATACTACAGATTAGGGCCTTTTTAAGTCAGTAATGATCTCACCGTTGACAAGTGACATCTGTGGTTTTATTTCTGGTCTCTCAATTCTATTTTACCGGTATGCGTGTCTGTTTTTCTTGTACTATGCTGTTTTAATTTTTATGGTAAACTATAGATCAGTTTGAAGTTTTAAAGTATAATATCTCCATTTCCCCCCTCCCCTCTTTAAAGACACATCCCTCTTTTTTTTTTTTTGGCCAGGACAGCTCTGTCTATTCAGGGTCTCTTGAGGATCCACATGTATTTCAGTAATATCTCTTCCATTTCTTTGAGGAGTGCCAGTGAACTTTTCATTAAGATCGCATTGAGCTATAAGTTTCTTTCTCTCTCTTTTAAAAAAAAATTTTTAGTTATTTATTTATACATACAAGAGCTGAGGTCTAGGCCAGAGGTATGGGGGTGGTAAAAGTATTCACCAGAGACATAGTATGGAGCAGAACAGGCAGATCTACTGAAATCCACTGCTGAGGGGTGCAGCAGGCGAGGCAGGAGAGGTCTGCTGTGCCATGTGGGAAGATCGCTGGCCAGATGAGACTTAGCCCCTTGTGCCACCAGGGAGGCCACTGAGCTGTAAATTTCTTTGGGTAAAATGGCCATTTTGACAACGTTGATTTTTCCAATCCATGTGTAGGGAATATCTTCCCATTTCTTTGTGTCTTCTTAAATTTCTTTTAACAATGTTTTATAGTTTTCCTTGTATAATTCCTTTACCTCATTTATTAAGTTTATTTCTTGGAATTTTTTTTTATCTGATTGTAAATGGGATGACTTTATTTCTTCTTCTTATAGCTGATTGTTTGCAAGTAGGAAGGCAAATGATTTTGTGTGTTGATTTTGTATTCTTCTGCTCTGCTGAATTAGTTTATTGTTTATATATATATTTTTTTTTTTAAAGATTTATTTTTTATTTATACATACAAGCTGGGGTACAGGCCAGAGGCATAGGGCGGCGAGAGGGTTCACCAGAGCCAGAGCTGGGAGCAGAACAGGCAGATCAGAAATACACTGTTGAGGGGAGCAGCGGGAGAGGCAGGAGAGGTCTGCTGCGCCATGTGGGATTCTCCCTGGCAGGGCGTCGAACTAGCGTCGCCGCTGCCGACAGCTCCACAGAGCAGCGCTTAACCGCTGTGCCACCAAGGAGGCCCTGGTTTATTGTTTTAATCTGCTATTCTGTGTAGTTTTTGGGGCTTCTCACCTCATCTGCAAACAATCAGTTTTACTTATTCCTTCTCAATTTGGACTCCTTTTAAAACTTTTTCTTGTATAATTGCTCTAGCTAGAATTTCTGATAATATGCTGACCAGGTGTGGTGAGAGTGGACATCCTCATCTTGAACTGGATCTCATTCGAAAAACTTTCAGTTTGTCAACATTGAGAATGATGCTGGATGTGTGTTTGTCATAACACACATATATAGCTTTTACTATGTTAATATATATTCCATTTATCCCCAGTCTTTAATGATTTTATTCATAAGTGAATGCTGAATCTTAACAAATGATATCTTGGCATCTATTGACATGACCATGCCTTCTTATCTTCCTTTATGTTGACAAGATGAATTATATTGATTGATTTTCAGTGATACGATAGGTATTACTTCATCTTTAAAAGGTGGTAGACATCACTTATGTGGTCATTTGATCCTAGATTATTTTTTTGGGGGGTGGGGGAGTTTTGATTACTGTCTCATTTTCCTTGTTTATGATTGGTTTGTTCAGGTTTTCTATTTCTTCTCCGTTATTCTTGGATGATAGCATTATCTAAAAATTTGGCCATCTCATCTGGGTTGTTGAACTTGTTTGCATGTAGATGTTCATAGTGATCTCTTTTTACTCTCTGAATTTTTGCAGTGTTCCTTTTAATTTCTCTTTCATTTTTATCCTGTCTATTTGAGTTTTCTCTTTTTCTTAGTGACCCTAGTTAGATATTTGTTTATTTTTTTCATAGAATGAGCTTTTAATTTCATTGATATTTTGACTTTTTAAAATTTCTATTTTATTTCTGTGCTAACTTTTATTATTTCTTTCCTTCTACTATCTCTTTTTCGTTCTCATTTTAGTTCCTTGCGATGAGAGACAAGGTTATATATTTCGCCTTTCCTGTTTGTTGTCATGGACATATTTTGCTATATACTTCCCTTTTAATACTGCTTTTGGTTTTCCATGAATTCTGGACTATTTTGTGCTAATTGTCATTTGTATCTATATATATTTTTTTCATTCTTTGGTCTTTTTGTAATGTGTTGTTTGGCCTCCACATAATGGAGACATTTATTTCCTGCTTTTTTAAAATTTCATTCTAGTTTGATTACTTTCTGGTCAGAGGGGTTACTTGATATATTTCAATCTTTGTGAATTTTTAATATTTGTCTTGTGACCCAATATGTGCTAATCCTGGAGAATGCCCTATGTTCATTTGAGAAAAATGTGTATTCTGTTTTGGTTTTATGGTGTAGTATCCTATAGATGTCTATTATGGCCACATTGTTTAATTCTTTGTTTAAAGCTATTATTTTTTGTGTAGTAGATCTGTCCATGGTGAGAGTAGGGAGTTGAAGTCTACCACAATTATGTTTCTCCACTATTTATTTTCTGGGTCAGTAGTAGTTGCCTAAAATATTGTTGCTTCTTCATTTGGTATACATTGGAGATATATTGATAAGTGTTATATCCTCCTCTTGTGTTTTTCCCTTAATCATTATGTAGTAGGTATTCTTGTTTTTTGTTAGCTTTTTAAGCTGGAAATCATTTTTTTGTATGCTATAACTTATCTCTGACCCTATCTTCTTTGGGCCCCATATTCTCACAGGATTGTTTTCTAGCCTTTTGCTTTGAGCCTATAGTATCTTTAAGGGGCAGATTTTATTTAATTCTTCTGATCACTTCTTGCCCTTCCCTCCTTGCACTTAATCTTTCTTCTGAGAAGTCCAATGTTAGACTGATCTGGGTTCCTTTACAGGTTTTTTCCCCTTCTCCAACTTCAGTTTTCTTTCTTTGTCTTGAATCTTAGGTGTTTCTCAGTGTTGGTTTTGTTTTGTTAAGATAGATACCCTGGTGTTCTTTTAGCTTATTGGGTTTTCACATTTATTTCATTTTTGAGGTTTGGGAAGTTTTCTTTTATTTTTTCTTTAAATATTTTCTCTGTTCCTTTTTTGTCTCTCTTCCCCTTCTGGGATACCCATTATTCTTACATTTCCTTCCCTCATGATGTCAGATAATTCATGATTTGTGTCATTTTTTTTACTTCATTTCCTTCTTTCTTCTTTCACCTTGCTTCTTTATAAATTTGTATCTTCAAGTTCACTGATTTATTCTTTCATTTGGTTCATTCTAGTTCTCTAGCTTCTTATAGCATTTTTCATTTCCACTTTTCATCTTTTTTCCATCATGAAATGCATTTATTTTCTTCTTTTTATTTCTATTGTAATTTTTACATAGTTGTTCATTTTTGTACAATGTTTGATTTTTCCTCTCAGGTGTACTCCACATAAAATCCCCACCATCAAGTCACTCATGAAGCATCACCATAGTATCTTGTGTTATGCCCTCCCCTGTTATGAACACTCTCTCTCCCTGTCCCCTGCTGAATGTCTCTGATTTATCTTTTGCCTGCTAATTTTGTTTGTTTTCTCCCCCTTATTTTCTACTTTAGAGTACCATTTTTGATCTTCTTTTCATTGCTTTTTGTTTTTCAGGACATTTGTTTGTTTTCCTGAATTTTCTTGTATATCCCTGATTTGATTTCCTGAGTTCTCTGAGATCTTTGAATTTCTTTATGATGGCAAGCTTGAGTTCTGTGTCAGGTAGGAGAAATAGATTTTCTGTGTCCTTTTGCTTGAGTTTTGGAGATTTGTTCTTTTTCTGTGGTGTGGTTCCCTTAAGACTATTTCTGCCATTCTCTGTTTTATACCCTCTCCCCTTACTTCTAGGACCTTACTTCTGTGCGGTTGGCATCTTCTCAACATGTCTCCACCCTTCCCATGCTGTGTGCTGACACTCATCAG
The DNA here is from genome assembly GCA_004024925.1 of Scalopus aquaticus. Taxonomy (NCBI): domain Eukaryota; kingdom Metazoa; phylum Chordata; class Mammalia; order Eulipotyphla; family Talpidae; genus Scalopus; species Scalopus aquaticus. Next base: position 13,369 of record PVIJ01003382.1, on the reverse strand, counting down.
AGGATTTTTAGGTGTCACAGTCAGGTATGGCCCTGTGTGGCCCAGACTTGTGCATGTTCCTGTTTCTCATGTGCTGGTGGATGAGCTTAGGGTCAAGGATGCTTCCTGGAGGGTGGTTGAGGGTAACTGTTTTCAGGCAAGGTTCTATGCAGCTGGGATGAGGCTTTGCCAGTTTCTGAGGTGCTGGTGACAACCAACACTAATATGAACAGTTAATCTATGCCAAAAGTGCCAAGAGTATATATTAAAGAATGGAAAGTCTCTTCAACAACGTGTTGGAAAACGACAACCACATGCATGTGCATGAAGCTAGGTCTCTATCTAGCACCATGTAAAAAATTATCTCTAAAGTATTAAATATTTATATGTATAAGTCTTGAAAGAAAAAAACATATTGAAGAAAATATAGGCAAATTTTGCACCAAATAGATTTTATTAATGGTTGTGTGGATTTGTCCCCAATGATGAGATAACCAAATGAGAAGGCAAGTGTAACACTATCAAACTAAAAATTTTGTACACCAAAATAAACTATCATTACAGTAAAAAATACCCTACTTAATTGGAGAAAATATTTGCATATTATACACATGACAATGAACTGGTATAGAAATCTACAAAGAAATAGGGCAAGAAGAAATTAAATTATCACTTTTCACAGACGATATGATAATACACACAGAGAATCCGAAAAAACTCCATAGAAAAACTACTCAAAATTATAGACCAGTTTGGTAAAGTAGCAGGATACAAAATCAACCCACAAAAATCCATAGCCTTCCTATATACAAACAGTCAGAAGAAGAAGAAATCAAGAGAATTACCCCCTTCAAAACTGAAACAAAAAAAAGGTAAAATACCTGGGAGTAAGCCTAGCAAAAGAGGTAAAGGACTTATACAAAGAAAACTATAAGACCCTATTAAGAGAAATAGAGGAGGGCACAAAAAAAATGGAAAGACATCCCGTGTCCATGGATTGGAAGAATTAACATAATCAAAATGGCCATACTACCAAAAGCAATTTACAGATTCAACGCTATTCCGATAAAAATCTCAATGACATTCTTCAAACAAATAGAACAAATTTTGATGAAATTCTTATGGAACCACAAAAAACCTCGAATAGCCAAAGCTCTCCTGACGAAAAAGAAAGAAAATGGAGGGATTACACTCCCAGATTTCAAACTATACTACAAAGCCATAATAATTAAAACAGCATGGTATTGGAACTAAAACAGAAGCACAGACTAATGGAATCGAATGGAAAACCCAGAAATAAATCCACATACCTTTGGACAACTAATCTTTGACAAAGGAGCGAAGAATATGCAATGGAACAAGGTTAGCTTGTTCAATAAATGGTGCTGGGAAAACTGAACTGCTACATGCAAAAAAATGAAGCTAGACTACTACCTCACACCATGTACAAAAAACAACTCAAAATGGATAAAAGACATGAACGTAAGACCTGAAACCATAAAATTTATAGAAGAAAATATAGGCAAAACTCTACATGACATACATCTCAGCAAAATCTTTAAAGACACATCCCAAAAAGCAAAGGAAGTCAAGGAAAAGATAAACAGATGGGACTACTTCAAACTAAAAACGTTTCTGTACAGCAAGAAACACAACAATCAAAACAAACAGACACCCTACTAATTGGGAGAAAATCTTTGCACACAACACAACCGATAAAGGACTGATAACTAAAATCTACAAGGAGCTCACACAACTCAACAGAAACAAAGTCAACAATCCAGTCAAAAAATGGGCGGAAGAGCTAAAAAGACACTTCTCCAAGAAAGAAAAGCAAATGGCCAACAGCCATATGAAAAAATGTTCAACATCACTTATAATCAGGGAAATGCAAATCAAAACTACAATGAGATACTACCTCACACCAGTGAGAATGGCGCACATTAAAAAAACAGGCAACAACAAATGCTGGTGAGGCTGTGTAGAAAAAGGAACTCTTCTACACTACTGTTGGGAATGCAAACTGGTCCAACCACTGTGGAGAGCTGTATGGCGATTCCTCAAATTAATAAACATGGAACTACCATACGACCCAGCAATACCACTTTGGGGAATCTACCCAAAGGACAGAAAAACACTAATCCAAAAGGATACATGCACCCATATGTTTATTGCAGCACTATTTACAATAGCGAAGATATGAAAACAACCCAGATGTCCAAAAATAGATGACTGGATCAAGAAGATGTGGTACATATACACAATGGAATACTATTCAGCATTCAAAAAAGATAAACACATGTAATTTGCAGCAACATGTATGGAACTAGAAGGGATCATGCTCAGTGAAATAAGCCAAAAGGAAAAAGAAAAAATATCTAATGGTCTCACTTGTAACAGGAATATAGGGGAACCAAATACAAAAGTGTCAGCCAGCGAAATAGGGGGAGGGTTGGGGCTCAGAACGGGGGAGATGGGAGCACAGGGGACTGTGGTGATGGTTCACGGTGAATTGGTGGTGGGAAACCTATGGTAATGTAAAAGACACAAATAAAAAAAAATAAAAAATATAAAATGCAATCCAATCCTAAAAAAAAAAAAAAAGAAATCTACTAAGAACTCATGAAAATGAATAAAAGAAAGCAATAACCCAATCAAAACATGTGCAGAACATCAGTGTAGACACGTCCCCCCAAAAGACATACAGGTGGCCAACTAATGCATGGTAAAATGCTCATCTTCATTTATAATTATGGAAATGCAAATCAAAATCACAATGAGATTCCATTTTAGACCTGTGAGAATGATCCATATCAAAAAAGATCCAGAAACAAATGTTGTTAAGGAAATTGCAGGATGTGACAAAGGGTAACACTTTTGTACTATTGGTGGGAATCCAATTTTGCCATCCTCTATGTTAAATAGTATGGACATTTCTCAGTATATTAAAAATAGACCTACCATACAATGCAACAATTACACTTCTCGGCACTTATCCAATGAACAAAAAAATACTAATTCAGAGTGATGTATGTGCTCCTATGTTCATTGCAACATTACTTATAGTAGTTAAGTTGTGGAAATAATCTAATTGTCAAAGCATGAGTGAGTGAACTAGAAAGATGTAGTATAGGGCCTCCCTGGTGGCTCAATGGGTTAAGTGCAGCACTATGAAGCTATCCAGAGCCACTGCAGCAGGAGTTCGATACCTGGCCAGGGAGATTCCCACATGGCACAGCAGACCTCTCCTGCCTCGCCCGCTACTCGTCTCAGCAGTGTATTTCAGTCAATCTGCCCATTCTGCTCCCCACTCTGTCTCGTGAAGCCTCTCACCACCCCACAGATTATATGCATAAATAAATAAATCTTTTTTTTAAAAAAGAAAGATGTAGTATATATACATAATAGAATACTAATCAGCTTTCAAGAAAGAGAAACTCTTGACATTTATAACAACATGGATGGAACTGGAAGGGATAATGCTAAGCAAAACATCTCAGAAGGACAACAATAAATATCAGATGGTTTCACTTATATGTGGAATATAGAGGGGAAAAAAAAAGGGACAGACATGCCAAACCAGTAACAAAGCTTATTGGTGTGACTGTAAAATTGAGGTTATCAGAGTTTCACTGAGGAATGAGAAATTGGTCTTATGTATCTTCCTTTGTTGATTAGTCCTCAAGGATCTGTTGATTTTACCAGTACCAATATTTTCTTTTCCAAGCTATCAGGGAAGGATAAGGGTGAAGGTTAAGGTTTGGAGGGGGCTTAAGGGATTTTGGGGGAGAACTGTGTGTTCCTTGGTGGTGTGTGTGTTGTGACAATATATATCTGAGGACTTACCATCCCATACTCTGAATCATATACAGTGTTGTAAACAAAAGTTGCCTCAATGCCAACATCAACAACAATAGGATAAAAAAACAACAAAAGAAAAAATATAAGGGGGGGCATTTTTTCTTTTAGGAGATGGAGAAAAGAATATATTTATAATGAGCATTGCAGATGAGGGAGTAACTGAAGCTAGAATAGAGAAGTGAAAAAGAATCTTGGGACTGGGGTCAGTATTTCACTTGGCACCTGGCACAAATGGTTGGGGACTTGAAGGACATGATACATTTTTAAAAACAGCTTCACTGTGGGATGAAAGAAGAGGCTGTCTTAGACGTCTTCTTTTATTGATAACCTTCAAGGTCCTTTTGACTTAACGAGAACCAATATTTACTTTTCTATCAATTTCTTAGTTCATTTCTTTAATATCAGACTTTCTATTAATGCCCTAACTCCCAGTCTAGTCTCTAAATAGTCAACTTCTGATATCTAAAATGCACATATTTTGATAACATTAATGAAATTTTCTGATCTTCTCCTCTTATCTACAGAAAGAAAAAATAAACTTCATTCTTTAACATGTCCTTTTATTCTTATTTATCCACAATATGCCCAAGGCTTTGGTAATTCTGAACTATGGCATGTTCTTTCATTGGGTTGATCACATACTGTATTGTTCAAAGAATAATACTTTAGACAAAGAAAGTTGCTACTAAATAATTATGTTAGGAGATCAGGCCAAAATGGAATCCTATTGCCTTTCATTTCTCACATTTGCATTTATTAATGTCCACTATTCATAAAAAAAAATATTTTCTCTGCCATCAATCCCATTCTTTCCCTGCTGAAACCCTACCCATTATTTAAAACCCAATTCAACTGCTTTATTTTCTTGGGTGACTCTACTAGGTATTTCCTACTCAGCTTTTATAGCATGCATTTTATTTAATCCTTAGATTGTTCACAACTTGTTTATTTATAAATCTTGTCTTTCCATTATATTGTGAGCTTCCAGAACGCAAAATAACACTTCATACTTCAAACCTGGTAGTAGTGTCAGGCCCATACAAGTCATTCAGTAATAAAATCACATACTTCCTTGAATTTTGTTATCATATGTGTCAATCACCATTTTAGATTATAAACTATAAACGTATGGCGGCTTTGTTTCCAGTTTATCTTTTTATCCATTCTAATAATAGCATATTTTCTTGTAAGCAGTAAATCCTGCTCTATGTTTGTTGGATGGAAGAATAAAAAGACACTGAAAAATATACTTAAGTTTCAGGCCATTGGTATATAATTCTAAAACCTTGTCCATGAAAGAATATTGTGCTTTATAAAATTCTCTGTGTTAAATGATTTCCAACTTAAAACTTCTTGCCTTGGTTTAATTTTGCAAAGAGATTATTTTGTGGTAATGGTGATTTAAATCTCATAATATGTTTAATGCTCGGGCAAGCAAATCCTTTTAACATCAGTTGAATTTAAACGCACAATTTCTTCTTATTTCACTCTCTGAATACAAAATACAGACACCTGAATTTTAGGCCTCATCCAATTTCTTGAGTTAGACTTTGTTGTTTGTGTGCTGAAAAATCATAGAAAGCTTTCTATGAAACATTTGAGCATTATAATATTCATACAAGAAGAACTGATGCTATTTTGTAAACAATGAGCATGTTAGTGGCTTTCCAAAAACTGTCTTCTATGTTTAAGTCAGGAAGAAGTCCCTTCCTTTTAATGGGAGAGATAAACTGCGTGGGTATCTGTCAGTTCATTTGGGAGCTTCCAAATAGTCTCTGATGGTGTTTGGGGTTAGCCTTTTAGTTAGACTATTCTCTACTATTTGTGGTTTTGAGAAAAAATAACAAGCATGAGGCAAGATTTTTATTTTGAAGTTGTTACTGTTGGAAGCTTCAAACTACTTAAACTAGTTGTTAGGTGACACTATATTATGTGAAGTCATTGAGGCTGTCAAAGGCTGGAGTTGTCCTATCCATAAGCAGTTACTACTCAGGTGTCAAAGAAGAAGGGAATTGGGATTTTTATTATTGGTTTTATTTTTAGTTGTATCAGTTAGTCATGCTGACTGAGGGCTGACACTAAAGTCAGTATATAATGAGATGTCATGATTTGTTACTTTTATGCATTCACCTTGCGGCAGTCATTACGCCTAGTGAACAGTTCATAGCATCTTTTGCTGTGGCTCTTACTACCATCTCTGGCTCCTGCTGCTTCTGTAGCCATGTCTCCCTCTCCTGCCAGCACCATCTCTGGCCAGGGCTTTCCACTTCACCTTTTCCCTGCTATTATGTTGGCTCCTGGCTCAACTAATGTCTGAAGCTAAAGACTGCTCTTTCATTGAAGTGTTGCTTCCCAAAATGTAACAGAGTTGTTCATGAATTACTTGGGAAGGAAATACCTGCCTTTTGTGTTGGCATACTCCTGCCTCCACACGCAGACAACAGAGGTCCCTCATAGCTGGTCAGTGAGTGCTCAATGAACTGCAGTGTCCATCTGTCTTTTAAATATCGCAATACTTTTTAAGATTAAAGCAACCAATTATTATTCTATTTAAATCCCAACTGAGTTGATTTCTAATTTTTTACTCTGTGCTTAGGATCTTGGCAATAAAATATTATTAATGAAAATTTTAGAAATAATAAAATAAATGAATACTATGATGCCAAAGGACTCTTTGTCTTTCTCCCACTCGAAGAATGAAGAAGACATTTTTTTTCATTACAAATGAAGTAGTTATGGGTATTAATTTCTCTATCTTTTGGGGAAATATATGTATATATGTGTATATATATGAATATACTTACACACACATACACATTTTTGTTGACTATATACCTTGAAATGAAATTGCTCAGTCTTAGGGTAGATACCTGTACAGTTTTAGCTGATATTTCATTTTTAATTTAACTTTCTACCATAAATATTTTTTATTACTATGTAGTCTATAAAACTGATTTTTAATTCAACATTTCAGTGAGTGGCTATAATGCAATTTATTTAATCCTTTTCTATTGCTTTAATATTTTGTGGACTTAAAATTTCAAAAATCTTTTTAAAAAAGAGTTTATAAAATCTTTATTAAATTTGGGTACAACAGTTCTTATTGTATTTGTGAAATGCCTGAATGGCAGCCTAGAGATGACAGTCATAGTGTATGTGTGTACGTTTACCATAAAATTTAAACCAGGCATTGTGACAGTGGTTATATTTGGGAGGATGAAATAAACATGGTTTTAAACAATCAAAGGAAATTATCACCATGTAATTGGGTCAGAATAAATCACTCTCTCTTTTATTTTTATGCACAACTCCTAGTAGACTCTACAGCTTGTGTTGTACCTTGATATTTTTTATTTAGTGATACATTTGGAGATTTTTCCTTTCAGTGTTTGCAGATATGCCTTGTTTTTCTTAATTGATCATGACACGTAAATTTGTTGAATTACTAATTATCCCATTGTTCACTTAAATAAATATACCATCAACCAAGACGTAGAAATCAATAACAAATAAGATATAACCTATATATTTTGGTAGACATGTTCACTGCAAAAGAATCTTTTCAGGTAGCAAACCCCATTTTCAGCAAATATGAATTTACAAATATAGTTCATCGATACAAAAAAGCAGAAAATCAACCATTTAATTTATTCAATTTTCAGTGACTGGTACCTTCACTATTTATTTCTTTCAACAAAGGGAAAGCTAAAATTCTTGTATATTATTCAATTAAACCAAAGAAACACAGCAAGTGGTATCCAAGCTGGGATTACAGTTCAGGAGCTCTCCTAGTTTCATGGACTACTTATTAAGTCATGTTTCAATTAGTGCATCATTTCATATTCCCCGGTGTCTCATCCAAATGCAAAATGTTTAAGTTAAAGAGATAATGTTTTTAAGAACTCCCAGTTGCATTGGAGCATAAGTTCTAGAAAGGTGAGTCACCTTCAGATTTTATAAAAGGGTCATCCAGTGACTGTATTTTGTTTTTCTATCCTTCAGGTATTTGGAAGCCATTAAGATTCAGTTACATAGCTCATTGACGTTTAAAATATGTCTTTGAATTTTAAGTAATATTTTTTTTCTCTTTCTCTTTCATTCTTTGTTGGGCTGATTATATGAACTTTTCTATAACCACAGAACCTAAGTCAATGCAGCATACATAGTAGATGTCTCATAATTAGTTTATTAAATTGGCTTTTTGTTTGACTTATTTCTATTCACAGGATTCTATTTTTAAGCTTTCATCTCTTTTACATCCATTGGCATATTTGCCAAAGACAATTGCAAAAAGCGTATTTGAAGACCAATAATTTACTCAATATTTAACTAAAAGAAATGGGTGTTAAATACATAGTAATAAATATGACAATACAAAGAGAATTATTAGTATAATCCTTCTAGTATTCATTAAGATACTGATTTGAACAAGTAAAAAATAGGGATATGTGGCAGCAAAATTTTTCTAATGCACCCACAAACAATATACGCACACATATTTGCTATATCTTATATATTTAAAATGTATAAAGTATGCTAATCCTCAATTTCATAATTTCCTTAAAAATGGTTATTCCCTCTGTACAGCAAAAGAGACATTAATCAAAACAAACAGACACCCTATTAATTGGGAGAAAATCTTTGCACACAGTACAACCGATAAAGGACAGATAACAAAAATCTACAAGGAAGTCACACAACTCAATAAAAACAAAGTTAACAATCCAGTCAAAAGATGGGCAGAAGCGCTAAAAAGACACTTCTCCAAAGAAGAAAAGCAAATGGCCAACAGGTATATGAAAAAATGTTCAACATCACTTATAATCAGGGAAATGCAAATCAAAACCACAGTGAGATACCACTTCATGCCAGTGAGGATGGTGCACATTAAAAAAACAGGCAACAACAAATGTTGGTGAGGATGTGGAGAAAAAGGAACTCTCCTACACTGCTGGTGGGAATGCAAACTTGTCCGACCACTATGGAAAGCTGCATGGCGATTTCTCAAACTGCTAAAAATGGAGCTTCCACATGACCTGGTAATACCACTTTTGGGAATCTACCCAAAGGACACAAAAACATTAATCCAAAAGGATACCTGCACCCCATATTTTTATCACAGTACTGTTCACAATAGCTAAGACATGGAAATAACAGATGCCCAAAAATAGATGACTGGATTAAGAAGATATGTTACATATACCCAAATGGAATACTATTCAGCATTCAAAAAAGAAAAACACATGCAATTCACAGCAACCTGGATGGGACTAGAAGGGATAATGCTCAGCGAAATAAGTCAGAAGGAAAAAGAAAAATATTGAATGGTTTCACTCATAGCAGGAATATAGGGGAGCCAAATAAGAGAGACAGTCAGTGAGGGGGAGGGTTAGGGCTCAAAAAGGGGGAGAAAAGAGCACAGGGGACTATAGTAATGGTTCACAGGTGAATTGGTGGTGGGAAACCTATGGGGAATACACAATAATATAAAAGACATAAATAATAATAACAATAAAAAAGTTAAAAAAAAAGGTTATTCCCTATTGCTAAGAGCAAATGCATACTAAAATAAGTTTTCTGTGCTTTCTTTACTGTGGATGCAAACCAGAACCCACATACCCAATAGTTCATACATATTGAATACTTCAATATTCATATATTGAAAGGTTACTTGTTTAGGCTTTGAAGTTCTGATGTGGGATTGAATTTTCAGTTGGTGAATCTAAGTCAAATGCACAACCACAGGTAAGGCAGAGGCAGGGAGAGGGACTTTCTGCTCCCCTGGACTTCCATAGTGAGAGGTTATTATGACCTATAAGAACATACACAATAGGGCTTCCCAGGAAGAGAGTTTTGTTGCTTGCTTGTGTATCTCCTGACTTTAATGTGGCTATAAATCCTTGCCTTGTGTTTCATTTCTTTCACAATAACTGGAAAATTTCTAGATATATTACAATCGACTATATATATCTTGAATTTAAATAAGAACATACTCTCCTTAAGTTTCTCAGAGCTTATCATCACCAAAAGTTCATTGGTTCATTTAGTAAAAATACATAAATAAATAAGAGGTAAGAGAGGGAGTGAATACAAAACTGTTGAATGTTTACTTCTGTGCATAGCCCCACCCCGGAGAGTAGAGATTAAGTGATTAACCTGTGTCATCTCTCATTTATATTTTCTTTCATTTTTTTTTTAAAGATTTATTTTTAATTTATACATACAAGCTGGGGTACAGGCCAGAGGTGTGGGGCGGCGAGAGGGCTCACCAGAGACAGAACGGGTAGCAGAACAGGCAGATCAGAAATACACTGCTGAGGGGAGCAGCGGGCAAGACAGGAGAGGTCTGCCGCACCATGTGGGATTCTCCCTGGCCGGGCGTCGAACTCGCGTCGCCGCTGCCGACAGCTCCACAGCGCAGCACTTAACCATTGCGCCACCGGGGAGGCCCTCATTTATATTTTCAATACTTGGTTTCCATCCAGTTCTCTTCCCTTCCTTACAGCCTTCAATGAGTTCACATTTCATTCTTTTTTTTTTAAAGATTTATTTATTTATGTATACAAGCTGGGGTGCAGGCCAGAGGCGTGGGGTGGTGAGTGGGTTCACCAGAGACAGAGTGGGAAGCAGAATAGGCAGATCTACTGAAGTACACTGCTAAGGGGAGCAGTGGGTGAGGCAGGAGAGGTCTGCCGCACCATGTGGCTATGTCCCTGGCCGGGTATCGAACTCATGTTGCAGTGGCTCTGGATAGCTTCATAGTGCTGCACTGAATCTGTTGCGTCACCAGGAGATCCCACATTTCATTCTAGATGGACAAGGACCTCTATAATTTAAGCCACTACCTATCTTTATTTTCAACCCCCCATTCCTTTGGTTCATGTTAACCTGTTAATCATACACATATCTATAAAAGGAACTTTACCAAGTTCCTTCAGCTTAGAACAAACTTGCACCACTTTTCCCTTAGTTTTCTTTTTTTTTAAGTTTTATTTATTTATGCATACATGTTAGGGTGCAAGCCAGAGGCGTGGGGCGGTGAGAGGGTTCACCAGAGACAGAGTGGGGAGCAGAACAGACAGATCAACCGAAGTACACTGCTGAGGGGAGCAACGGGTGAAGCAGGAGAGGTCTGCTGTGCCATGTGGGAATCTCCCTGGCCATGTATCGAACTAGTGTTGCAGTGGCTCTGGATAGCTTCAAAGTGCTGCACTCAACTCTGTGCTGCCAGGGAGGCCCCTCCTTTATTTTGCTAATTTGTTTTCCTCAAGTCTGAAAAAACAGGGCTCATATCACAATCCTATATAAAATTATGCCTTCAAACATTTCCAGTAGTCATTCTCTATTCTTTGCTGTCTGATTCATTTTTTTATACAGTATTTATTGTTACTGACATATTTGTATATGGCCTATTTTAACCAGTCTTCCACTAGAATATAAGCTTCATAGGAACAAATAATTTTTAAATATTAACTTATTTTTTATTTTTCATGTGTCTGTTGACCTTTCATGTGTCTGCTTGTCTTCTTTGGAGAATTGTCTATTTAGCTCTTCTGCCCTTTATTTGTTTACAATACTGGATCATTTAAAGGTAGAGGTTCACATATCTTCAGATGTATGTTACTACCATACCTCATTCACCGCCAAAGCACCAGTAATTTTCCACAATAGTCCATAGTCCATTGGGTCCTCTTCCTCCCTTTGCTTCCCACTCTTTTTTCCCCCTATGGTAATCTTAATTCTGCAGTCATTATTTTCAGCATTTTCTTTGGTTGAGTTTTGACTGTTCATTTATTTTTTTCACTTTACATTTCACATATGAGTGAAATCATACAGCGTTTGTCTATCTTCTACTGAGTCATTTCACTTAGCATAATATCTTCCACTTTACTTGTCATAAATGGCAAGAGTCTCTCTTTTTAAATATAGCTTAGTAGTATTCTCCTATGTATATATATACAATATTTCCTTAATCCATTGCTCTGCTGATGGTCATTTAGGTGGTGTCCATAACTTGGCTATTGTAAATAGTGCCACAATGAACACAGAAGGCATATATTTCTTCAGATTAATGATTTTGTATTCTTCAGGTAGATACTTAAGAGTGGAATTGCTGGATCATATGTAGATCTATTTTGAATATTTTGAGAAAACTTCACACTTTTTCCATATGTTCTGAACCAGTTGCTAGTTCCACCAGTAGTGTATAAAAGTTCATTTTCCTCCACATACTCACTATCATTTCTTGTTTCTGGTCTTTTTGATATGAGCCATTCTCACTGATGTAAGCAGTTACCACATTATAGTTTTGATTTGCATGTCTCTGAGGACTTTGAACATTTTTTCATGTGTCTGTTGGCCATCTGTCTTCTTTGGAGAATTGTGTATTTAGCTCTTCTGTCCTTTATTTGGATTGGGTTCATTTTCTTTTTGTTGAGTTGTATGGATTCTTTGTAGATCTTGGATATTAGCTCCCCGTCATATGTATGATGTGCAAATATTTCCTCCCATTCAGTAAGGTGCCTTTTAGTTGTAATGATGTTTTTCTTTCACTATAAGGAAACTTTTAAATTCCCACTTATATACTTCTGTTTTTGTTTTCCTTGACGTTGTAGAAGAATACCCAGAGATAAAACTTTTCAATGTCACAGTGTTTGCCTATATTTTCTTCTATATATTTTGTAGTTTCAGGTGTTATATCTAAGTTGTTAATCATTTTATGTTAATTTTTGTTTATATTGTGTGATACTGTCCCGTTTTTATTATTTTGCATATGGCTGTCTAGTTTTCCCTTACCATTTCATGAGGAGAGTCTCCTTTCTTTATTGTATACTCTTGGCTCTTTTGCCAAAAGTTAACTGTCCATAAATTTGTGGGTTAATTTCTAAGCTTTCTCTTCCATTCAGTTTATCTAAGTGTCTATTTTTATTTCAATATCTTACTGTTTTGATTACTATAACTTTGTAGTAATGATTGATACTATTGCTTCTTTTTTGTTGTTGTTGGTCATGTTTGCTTTTGCTTTTTGGATCATTTGTGGTTCCGTATCCATATACATTTTGGTAATGTGTGTTCTTTTTCTTTGTAAAATACCATTAAAACTTAAAGTATTGCATTAAATCTATATTTTTTTGGGGGGGAGGCAAGAGAGCCATTTAGCATTGTTTAATCTTCCAATCATGAGTGGGAAATATCATATGATTTCTCTTAACAATGTCTTATAGTTTTCATTGTATAAGTCACCTCATTGTTAAGTTTATTACTAGAATTAATATATATATATATATATATTTAATAATATATACTTTTATTGTTATTTATGTCTTTTACATTTTGTATTCCCCTTGGGTAGCCCACCACCAATTCACTCGTGTTCCATCGCCAATTCACCTGTGATCCATCTCCATGGTCCCTTGTGTTCTTTTCTATTCCATTTTGTGCCCTTATCCTCCCCCCCTCTCCCCCACGCTGAGTGTCTCTCTCCTGTTTGGTTTCCCTATAGTCCTGTTATAAGTGAAACCATTCGATA
>PVIJ01003381.1:0-136549 GCA_004024925.1 Scalopus aquaticus | reverse complement strand
TACAAGCTGGGGTACAGGCCAGAGGCGTGGGGCGGTGAGAGGGTTCACCAGAGACAGAGTGGGGAGCAGAACAGGCAGATCAGAAGTACACTGCTGAGGGGAGCAGCGGGTGAGACAGGAGAGGTCTGCCGCACCATGTGGGATTCTCCCTGGCCGGGCGTCGAACTCGCGTCGCCGCTGCCGACAGCTCCACAGCGCAGCGCTTAACCGCTGCGCCACCGGGGAGGCTCCAAAATGGTTTGATGATAGTGTTGATGATCAAGGTTGGCCCATTTGAGAGATGGAGAAGCCAATCTTGTAAAGACCCAGAGTTAGGGGAGGGAGTAGCAGCATTTTAAGTAGCAAAGCTCTAAATTGGAGAGGCATAGAGCTATAATAGGTCATGTGTATGTGTCCTAAGAACAGAGAGAAGGCCATTATGGTTGATGTTAGTAGGTACAAAGGGAGAAGAAATAAAGAGATAAGGTAGACAATCTGGGGACTAGATCATGTTGGGTTGATAAGTCAAAGTAAGAAATTTGAATTTTATTATAAGCATCATAGAAAGCCTTTGCAGACATTTAAGCAAAAGAGGGGTTGATTTGACCTAGATTTTTCAAACCACTTCCTACCTGGGATGGTTAGAGGCCAGTTATTTCATATGTCTTTAGTTATTAAGCAAATAAAGAACATTAAGGCAAATTCTTTTTTTTTTTAATTGTTATTTATGTCCTTTATATTTTGTATTCCCCTTGGGTAGCCCACCACCAATTCACCCGTGATCCATCTCCATGGTCCCTTGTATTCTTTTCTATTCCATTTTGTGCCCTTATCCTCCTCTCCCCCTCCCCCTTACCCCCACCCCGAGAGTCTCTCGCCTATTTGGTTTCCCTATAGTGCATTAAGGCAAATTCAAATAAAATTAGCATGACCTTTCTTTGAAGACTATTTATTGAGCATATGCTATCGACCCAGCACTATGCTGAGAATCAGAAATATACAAATATTTATCTCAAGGACAAATAGCATGGAATCAGATATTTAGCTGAGATAAGTTTGGGGATGAGAAACTGCAAGATTTTCTTTCTCCAAGAAAGATATCATGCCTTCTAGATTTTATAGGGACCAAGAAGAGATACCTCTCTTCTCAGTCCTCAAGAGGCATGGTAATCTCCTTCTGTTCCGGTCCTTTCATATGCTCTGCTACCCTGATGCTTGGTTGAGTTGCTTTGGCAAATAGAACACTGGTGAGCATGACCTAAAAGAGACTTGAAAAACACTTGCATATGAGAGCTTGCTCCTTTTTGCTGCTCTGGGGAAGGTTGTAACCACTACCATGTGAACAAACCTAAGCTAGCCTCCTGGTTAATGCAAAACATGCGGTCAAGTGTCCTTCACTGCTGCAGCTAACCTAGAGTCAACCACCAAACATGAGCACAAGGTCACCCTAGATCATCCAGCCCCAATCAAGTCATTCCAGACAACTTGCCCAGCCTACCCACAGAAGAGTAAGAAAGAATACTTTGTTGTTTTGAATCAGTACACTCTGGGAGGGGTTTGTTACAAGGCAAAAGTAAACTTGATAGAAAAATCAACTTATTCTAACAAAAGAAAGACCCTCAAATAACATCCTTTAGGCTAAATACTCCTTCTTATCAATGACTTCTGAAAAGTCTCTGTTTTTCTGACATCTCACATGCGTATTGATTCTCCCTTTGGACACTCACTTTAGGGAAAGAGAAATTAATGACTCTGGCCAAGAGGAAACTCAGTCCTATCAAAGATGTATATAAAGGGATCTGGAAAGGTAATAATGAAACCCAAGTTAATTCTGAGTGGCTGCCCCACAAATACAAGATGAGAATAACAAGGGAGACACCAGGAAAGAAAACACTGTGAGCAGCTTTGCTCTGAACTCTGCCCTACCCAAGAACCCTTCACTCAGCCAAGGATCCACAACTCAATGGAGAGTCCATGAGCTCAGTAAGAAAGAGTTTACAGCTTCCTTCCTCAAAAGGCTCCAAGATAAACAGAATAAATACCAGTTGGTCTCAGCTGGTCGCACGTTGGCCTGCCTGGAGGAGGGGGATGCCAGAGATAGCTTCTTGAGGTTGCTTCCAGCCCTGCATTTCTAGGAAATAGACAATTATGAACAACATGGCTTTTATTATCGTGACATCTCTAAGGTCTCTGCATAAAGCCTATATTTAAAAATATAAACATGTAAGTGAAAAAAAAATGTCAAGGGAATAAATATTTGTCTTAAAAGAGACCATCTGTTTCAAATTTTTATTTAAAAAAAAAACCAACATGTGTTTTATTTTAAATTTGTATGTGTGTTGTTATCCTTGGGTTAAGTATTAGGTAAATAGACAGAAGCATTGAGAATCCATTTTCCAGCAAATTTTGGTTAGAAATCCTTGCACACGTGACACAGGAGATAATTTGGGGGCTAATTGGAGCTTTGTGGGCAGCCAACTCCGTACAGCCCTCTCTCTCACTCCGTCCTGGTGAGACGGGATGAGAATTTCCCTGGCACTGGTGCTTGTTTGGACAAGACAGCATTTTACACCTCCGCCGACACAGCACAGCACAGACTGCCCCCAGGCAGCCGGCTCCCAACTGCGGATGCGCAGAGTGGCAGGACCACGGAGCTCGTTTTGGTTTGGGCCTCAGATGCAGCCTCTAAGCCTCAGTTAATTTGGATTCAAAACTTAGTCCATGGCTGTAACCAGGCTGGCTGGGCTAAGGATGGCGTGTCAAGAAAAGCTTCAGAGAGATGACTGTGAGCTAGCCTCGACAGGTGACTGGAGAAGAAGCGATGGGACAGGTCGTTTCAGAAAGAGAGTGAAGTGTGAAAACACGAAGGGATCTGGTCTATTTAGTGAAATGGCATCAGTTTCGGGTGGCTGCAGAGTAGGGAGTGACTAGAGAGGAAGCTGAGGTGCTGACTGGGACAGTAGAGAATATTCATTTTCAGTCTGTTGTTTGTACCTTCCCCTTAGGAATTACTTGTTCCCAGTCCTTCTGGGTGATTCTGGTGGGGCTGTCAAGCTCTCCATTCAGAGCATCCCACTTCCATGGACACAGAGGGCTCATGTGACCCAATTAGAGCCAACAGTGCTTTAGGGAGAGATCGATAGCGATCTGTGAGAAAAAACTTTCTCTTTCCTCCTAAGTTCCAGGCCTGAAAGAACACAGTAAGGACTCTTTCTCTTCCCCATCATGTAGAGTTCTTGCTTGTGGATTAAAAGCAGTATAGTGAAAGGCAAAGAGGAGAGAACGATAACTGATTTCCTGGGTCAAAGTCCATACACATAGACATATATATTTATACATATATACACATATATTTATATCATAGAGAAAATATATTGCCAAATATGGAGGGAAGTATGTATTTTACAACTGAGGAAATACAATATTTTTTAGCTTGAAGAATATCTTGTGGAAGAGACAGCTAAGCAAATAAATAGGAACAGTGCAAAATAAATGCATTAACAGTTATGTGGACCACTCAGCAGGAATCCAGAGGATGGAGTAATCCATCTAGCTATAGAAATGGGGAAATCTTCACAAAGGTGACATTGGAGCTGAATCTTGAAGGAGGAAGAGGGGAAGTAATTACCAGAAGAGATTCTCCCCTTGGCTAGTAAGGCCAACAGGTCTTCCAGATGCCTTCTCCATACCTTCCTTTCATGAAACTTCAGGACCTATGATGGTTTAGCAGAATCTCCAAATACTACAGCAGTAAACTCCAAGCAGACAGCTTCATTTTCTGGATAAATGGAGGCTAATCCTTTAGCTGCAAGAGATCATTTTATATGGCAACTTTTTTAGTAGAAAACCTTCCAAAATGTGCTATAGTAAACCTTTGGCATCTATAAGGGTACATCAGGGGGGTCTTGATGAATCTCCAAATTCACAAATGCAGCTGAATCTGGACAGACTCAGGGCTTGCTGAAGAGTCACATTCCTGTGCAAAGCCTCAGGTATCCCGTGAGCAGCCTGGCCCCATGCATCACCTCCCTTTCCACTGATGCTACAGTTTCCCCTCTTGCTTGATGAGCAATTATGTGTAACTGATATGCTGAACACGCATGACTTATGATGTAATCAAAGCACAATTTTATTTTCATCTCCCATTTTCCTTTTAAACCTGATTCCACGTGGGTAGTCTTCCTCTACGATGGCATAACACTCCCACAGGTTCATAACTTTTTAGTCCAGTCTTGAGTGGTTGACAATTGAAGTAACAAACACAGTCCTAATTCAGTAACTTTGAATGCCTACTTCTGAATAATAATTAAACTTGATTTAACAGCATGCCTTTCTCCCTTTTCCCTCCACTTTACTTTAGGTTGGGAGGGAATGTTTGATCTTTCCATTAGATCCGTGTGTCTTGTGTCAACTCTCTCTCTCTCTCTCTCTCCCTCTCTCTCTCTCTCTCTCTGTCTGTCTCTCTCTCTCGATGGAATCAGAGCCCTTCAACACTTCAACAGTTCTATCCACAGAAATCTCTTTGTTTATCTATGTTCCCTCCCTACTGCCTCAACCATTTTATATTCTCAAGGTGGAGAAGTGGATCTCAAGTTCCATTGAGATCCTGGATGCCTTCTGATGCCTTCTGAGGTGGTGAGCTACTGTGGAATTTCATATCTATTGTTTTTGATGTCCCTATCAAATCTTTTTTTTTAACATCCTATGAAATATATTGATATGAACTAAATGTTTGTGTCCCCCTCAAAATTTGCATGTTGAAGCCCTAACTTCTAATGTGATGGCATTTGGAGATGGTGCCTCTGGGAGGTAGCTAGGAATAGGTTAGCTCAGGAGGGTGAGGCCCTCACCATGGGATTAGTGCCTCTGCAAGAAGATATCTCCCTTTCCTCCTCCCTCTCCCTCTGCTATATGAAGACATAGCAATAAAGTAGCTATCTGCAAGAAAATAAGAGAGTTCTCACCAAAACCTGAATGTGCCAGCACCCTCATCTCTGACCTCCACCCTCCAAAACTGTTTGAAAATATATTTGTTTTTTAAGCCTCCTAGTCTGTAATATGCTATTATGGCAACCCAAACTGACAAATACAATTACAAAGCAGGAGATTCATTGAAATATTTTTAAAGATCACTTTTTCTAGTCTTCCTCTAGTTTCTGAGTTAGACACCTAGCAGGCACTCAAAAAATTTGTATTAAATGAACAGACATATGGCAGAATGACAAAATCAGTCATTTCAGATGCCCAAACTATACAGAAAGCCACGTCTCATTCTCTGAGTGTGAATTTGTTTTTCAAATATGCAAGTAGTCAGTGAAATAAGCCAGAAAGAAAAAGAAAAATATCGAATGGTTTCGCTTATAACAGGACTATAGGGAGGCCGGGTGGGAGAGAGACACTCAGCGGTGGGGGGGGGCGGGGAGGGGAGGATAAGGGCACAAAATGGAAGAGAGGAGAATACAGGGGACCATGGAGATGGATCACGGGTGAATTGGTGGTGGGCTGCCCAAGGGGAATACAAAATGTAAAAGACATAAATAACAATAAAAAATAAATAAATAAATAAATATGTGAGTAGTACATAAACACATTCTTGTGTGTGTGTGTGTGTGTGTGTGTGTGTGTGTGTGTAACAACATACAAATTAAGTAAAGAATAAAGTAGTACTTTGCCAATCTCCCCACCAGCTCATCTCACTTCTCTACTAAGACAGCACACACACAGTTCATGTGATCTGATTCTTACAGACCTGTCTTGGCTTCTACATCCTATGGACCTGTACTATGTGGTATCATGCCCTGCATGTGGTGCCGCAACTTGTACTTTCTCTTATTTCTCCCATACTTCTCTATGCCTGTTCATTTCTCATCCTTTTAAGTACTGCATCATATTCCACAGCAGAGAGACCCACAAATGGGCATTTCAAGTGTTTCGACATTTTCCTTTATATTCCTGCATAATATTGCAAATCACATCCTTTCACCTTCTTCTTCTTCTAGCATATGTGCCAGAGTTTACCTGGGCTAGAAATTTCTGATTGCCTCTGCCACATTGTTGTCTTGAGGATGGGGTCTGCACACCCTCCACCAAAAATCTCCCCCATCCCATCAACATGGATATCTTTAAACCTTCCCAATTTTTTTTATCGGTCTAATATAAGGAAACAACTCATCATTAAATTTAGTTCTCTGAGTACTAGATTAGTTTGTTGGTCTTTTTCATTGTTATTTTAAATTGCCAGTTCCTGTTCTTTATCTATTTTTTTATTGGGTTGTTTGTCTTTTCATTGTTATGTTACAGAAATTCTATTTTGAGTTTAGTAATCCTTTGTTATATATGTTATAAATCTTTTCCAAGGCTGTCATTTGTTTTTCAATTTTGTGCATAATATCTTTATGTATAAAAGTTTTTATTTTATGTAATTATATATAACAAATGTCTCCTTTTGTGGGTTCCTTCCAGGATTATTAAGGTACTATTATTTTCTTCAGATATTTTGAAGGTTGTTTTGTTTGGAGGAGGGTTTAGTTTAGCTCTTTTTTCCATCCACAATAATTTTTTATATGGGGAGGAAAAGGAGAGCCCGTTATTTTCCTAAATTCTAAATGGTGCCAACCTCATTTATTGTATGATCTATCTTTTCTTCCTCTCTTTGGCAATGCCACATTTACTATGTACTAAATTACCTCTGTGAGTGTGTGTGATTTATCCAAAATTTCTCTTCTTAAACTTCTCCATTTCATTCTCTTGCATCAGGAATTGACTTTTGGGGAAGATCTATTTCTCATGTACCCACATTCATAAACGATTCTTTGCACATCCATGATGGAAAACAGAATGCAAATGCTTGAGACCATTAATAAGAGGCTCCTTCCCCATCCAGGTTTATCAAATCAAATGTGTGTTTCAACAGAATATCAAATTCTCACCTACTTCACACAGCCATTCTAGTCTAAACCACGATTAGAAGAGCATATTAGATTATGCACAACTGTTGCTGACCTAGAGAGGACCTTGACCTAGGTTAAGACTTAGACCTCGGATGGCCTATGCCTAGAACAGCCCTGAAAGATGGAAACAGCCCTCCGCAACAGTGGGATTCAATGTCTGACTGTAAAAAGTGTTCTGACAAGTATTAGAGGGATATGTTCTGGAATCATTTCTCTCCAACTTGTTTCTTCTAGTGTTATTTGGACATCAAAGATGCCAAGCCCACCACCCCCCACCAGCCCCACACAGAGAAAAAAGACAGACATTCTTGTATACAAAGATGACATTTTATTATCTCAAATTAGAGGTGACCTGAACATAAATTTGCCATGCTAGTCAATTATTTCCAGAAAGAAAGCTCACAGATCAACTGTCCTAAAATTAAATATACTATCTCTAAAAGGCATCCCCCATTTTAACTGATTTATAAATAACAACCCAGTCCAAGTTACTTCACTTGGTTACCTTGGCACTAATGTAGCGTTTGTCTTGGACGGGGTCCTGACAGTAGCATTGCCCAAAGCCAGGCATTCTCTGGTGCTTTGCCAAGATTTTATTGGGCAGTGGCAAGGGTCTGGTTATATACCAATCTTAAACATTCTTAGCCACGGGCACTACTACCTTAGTCATGTTAAATGAGGTAGGCTCTGAGGGCCCAATTTGCTCATTCATTTATGTGCTGGAATGGGCTTAAGGCAAGTTCAGAAGAAAATGCTGTTTTTTGATAGACAGTGATGGGAGGGCTCAGCTTTCAAAGAGATACCAATCTCACCCCAGCTCCACGGACATGCGAGTACTCAGAAGGAGACAAAGAGCTGCCCTCTCCGCCCAGCTAAAGGGTATGGTTTGAAAGCCATATCACTAAATATTTATCTAAAAGTCCTATGGAGAAATAACACTTTTCAGAGAGGATTGCTTGAAAGATAAGCAGTTCATCTACTCTTCCAGGTTTTCTAACACCAACCCCTGGATCCTGCCAGAGCCGCTGAAACACAAATACCTGGAGTACATCACATTGGCCCCAACAGAATTGCTTTTGCTGTACTGTTTTTGGTGTGATGCCATCAGCAATTTTTAAAATGTAATTACAAGAAACAGTCCCATGAAAAGCATCATTATATTTAGGGTAGCAAGGTTGTTGAAGACATTGTTCATTACATCACACAGTGTTTTTGTTATTAATATCCTCAGGGCTAATTCTGTCTGAATTGAGCACTAAAACTAATTTGCTTCTCCCAGGCAATCATTTTGTTATCTGTGACATGATTTTCCAGCGGGTGCTGGAAGGAGCACTAGGGCAAAAGGCAGTTAAGTGGTGTTCATGAAAAGGGGGGTTCTATCGTCAAAAAAATAAAAGTGGAAATCTCCAGGGCAAAATCTGTTGTCATTTTGTTCTTATCTCCAGGACTTCTATATAATGTTGCAAAGTGTAACATCTGGACAGGATCATAGCAGAACTCAGCCTTTGTGATGGGCCCTAATCATAGAAGTTGATATTGTTATCAGAACGATGTCATTGCCCTCTCTTCCCTATCTTGAGATTTCTGACCAGCACCCGGTATTGAGACCTCAGAGGTCCTGAAGTATAATACAATGGTTATGGGTTCTTCTCTTTTGCTTCTCCTCCCCTCTTCTTTCCCCTACCCCACTAACTCGGGCCCAGCAGAGGCACCGTCGTCACCGCTCCTTCTCTCCATTCTCACACACTGGCTCTGCTCTCATCTCACAGAATCTCTGCTCTTACCCCACTCCCAACTGCTCAGGCTTCTCAAGATCTCTCCATTTTTTTCTTCTTTGGTCACTTGGTTAATTCTGGCTGATTTTAGAAGAGTTTGAGGGAAAATGCCAGTATTTTATAGACATCACTAGGTAGTCAAGTTTCTGCTTCCTTTCTGTGCAAGGAACAGACTAATCAGGGGGTATAATTTCCTCTTGGAATATTTGTCTTTTTTTTTTTAATTTGTGTTCATTGGTTGCTGGAGCTCCGAGGCTGCCACTGTGCCAACAAAGAGGTTATTTGTTCCCATCACCACCACCCCCACACTCTTCTGAATTTAAGGCTATGGGAAAGCTTAAGATTCTAGAAAGCTGCATTCTGACTATGGCAGAAACTATTGCTTGTCAATTCCCTCTCTTCCTTAGCAATAGAAGCTTCAATGTTCAGCTGGCATCTGGTCACCCAGAAAAAATACTACATTTTCCAGTCACCTTCGCAACTGCAAGTGAACGTGCGTCTATGAGATGTAGGTAGAACTAGCATTTGTAACTTCTAGCTTGTTTTTCTTATTTTATTTCTTTTCTCTGCTGGTTGAAATGTGAATGTAATGGCTGGAGCTCTTATAGCCATCTTAAACTATGAGGAGGTACACCAAGTATAACAGAAGAACAAGATGCAATGAGTCTATAGGTTCCTGAGGACTATGGACCCATCATTTGGCTCTCAAATCCCTACTCTGGACCCTTTGATATAAATGAGAAATAGATATTTGCCTAGCGTAAGCCTCAGTTATTTTTCTGTAACAGACAGAATTTTTCTGTAACTCACAGCTATACCTTAAAATAGTGGGTAACCAGAATTTTATTGGAACAAGAAAAAGCTTAGAATTCACAGTTTGAGGTTGAAAGGATCCTGGAGAGGGAATTTTCCAGTTCTAGTTCACAAAAATAAAGAGAAGAATGGACCAGAGAATGAAAAGAAAAGCCTCAGGGGCTACAGGGCTAACTAACCAAAGCCTGGAGAACTTTGCTACTCCAAGTACAGTCCCTGAGGCAGCAATATGGAGATCTGGAAGTTTCTTAGAAATGCAGAATCTCAGACCCAATCCAGACCTACTGAAACAGAATGTTCACTTTAACAAGTTTCCCAGATGATTCATAAGCGCTTTGAAGTGTGAGAGGCACAGCCTTAGGAGGGCATTAATATCACATAGAGACAAAAGGCAAGACCATACTCCCCATGCATCAGAAGGAACTGGAACTAGGCAGAAATTATTTTGGAAAGAATGACCTCATCAGAAAAATTCCTACTACCCACGGTTATAGCAGAGAAGCTGACTGGCCACCCCAAGATGTGGATGGGGGCCGGGGTGGGAGGGGAGTTAATGAAAGAAATTGGAGCAATAAGTCTGTGTGGTTTTTTTTTTTTTTTACTAGTATGTGCATATAAAATTCTCACAGTTCTTACCTGGACTAAAAACCCAAAGCTAATAAATTAAAGCTGGTCTAGAAAAGGGAATCCTATAATATAGAAATATCATAATAATACCAAGTCCTAGAGAATATACAGGATTCTACAAAAGACAATTCCTGCTGAGGAAGAGAAGAAAGTTACAAAGCACATGAGAAGGTCAGCAAATGGGAAGAAATCACTCCCAAGAAATTACCAAAAACGAACACTCTGAAAAAGCATTTGAAATGTTTGCCAAAGATATCCTAAACTAGAATATAACATATATAACAAGCACAGAACTTTAGAGAAAAGTCTGGAAAAGGACTAAATTGAAGTTCTAAAAATGAAAAGTAATCATTCAAATTAAAAAACAATAAAACACTTCAACAGACTGGTTAAATAGTCCAATGACTTAGCTATGGAGAAAACTGGTGACTTGAAAAACAGGCCTGAGAAAATCATACAGAACATAATACAAATGAGGACATTTATTAAATAAGACAAAGAAAAACATACACAAAAAATAAATGGATAAACAGGGAATATGTTTTCATATTCCTTTATCTTGCCATGAGTAGGTGCTTTGGAAAGACAGACAATAGAGAACAGAGTGAGAAGAAAGACTTGAGGAGATGATGGCTAAGGATTTTCCAGATTAGGAAAAAGATTATGTGTATTAGGTTAGAAAAATATATAGAATATGTAAAAACAAGTACACACTTACATGCATGATTATGAAACCACAGCATCAAGTGAAAAGATAACATTTTTAAAGATACCAAAAAGATTACCTTCAAAGACATGTCTATTATATTGATATTACCCTTCTTATTATTCACCCCTTTTATTGGCAACTACTGCTGCCAGAAGATGAGGGAGTAATAGCTTTTATGCGCTGAGAGTGGGAAAAAAAAGAGTCCAACCGCAGTTCCATATCCAGCTGACCCACATCTGAGACTAGAGAAAAAGGGAAGATATTTTCAGAAAAAAGGTTTGGAGTTAACTAAACACAGGTCTTTTTTGAAATGACTACTTAAGAATTACTTCTGAAAAGTGAAAAGAGAGATGGGATTGTAAGAAGAAATTGTGGGCAACAACAACAAAAAAAATTATACACACATTAATAAATCTAAATAGGTATAGATTCTGAAACTAGTAAAACCTGGTGGGCTAAATACTACACCATGGTAACATGGATGTAGGAACCAAGGTCAAGCATTCTAAATTCAATGTGCTATTTAAAGGAAGACTAGAGACAGCAATTCATTTAAAATTTGCTTTAAAACATGACATATGGATGCTAAAAGGAAATTACAAGAAGAATAGAAATATAATGTATCATTTCCAAAGTAGGACGAACAGGGAGAAATACAAAATCTCAGTGTAGATATATATTCATAAAGCAAGGGTAAAAATCCTGGACTGAAGGGTTACGTATTAATTTTATGACAGGGCCTATCTCCAGGTGGAACTGGAAAGCAATTCAGTGAGGAGATTAGCATTATCAATAACTTTTTTCTTCTCTTGAAAAAAAAAATCTCTAAGTAAATATCTAAAGCAAAATATTAACACCCATTTATACTTAGCAGTGAGATACTGCTATATTTTTCAATAACTTCCTGTAATTTAAATTTTTTCAATTAAAAAATTTAAAGGAAGGATCTACAAACCCAACACACACATTTTGTGTTTGCTTAAGAGACAATGAAGAAAATAGAGAACCCAGCTCTGTCCTACCGCCTGTGCTGTGCAAGAAGGATCCAGTCCAGAGAGAAGCATCTAGAACTTGCAGAGAGGGAAGCGGTTTGAAGGGCAGAGTGGCTGCTGTAGTGCTCCCAGGCTCTGTCCCCACCATGCCCTGTCTTAGCATCTGGTTGTTTTTATGTCCAACTTTCTATAACAGCCTGTGCTCAGTCTACATGAAACCGCCCAGTCCCAAGGGGCAACCCCAGCACTAGCAGATGGTGTCCAGGGACCGCAAAGGCACATTCAGGTGCAGCAAACTTATGAGGAGCCAAGAATGTACCGGAATGAATGAGAGATGGGGTCAGAGAGAGCAGTTTTAACTCTGTGTCACACATACCTTTATATAAATTATCTCATTTAGTTAGAGCCTCATAAACAACTGTTTAAGATGAGTATTATTGTCTTCACAGAGATTACTATTTTGCCTGTGGCCTCTCACTCCATAAATTGCAGAGTTGGTTCTGCCAAAAACAAAAAAAAGAAAAGCATCCCTGTTGAAGAGAGTAAGAGCGAGCCCTGACTCCCTCATATCCCCTCACAAAGGTCCTAAAGTGCTGTAAAACCTTGCCCATTTCCCCTATGCTCCCCTCCCCATACCCTTAACCTCAAGAAACTCCTGCCACCCACAACCATCTGCTTGCTGGACTTAGCCTTCATCACTGGGTTGCATAATACCACCCTGGCCGGGCCGCTGGCTCTTCATCAGATGGATTCACCTACAGCTACCAAACTGCCACAGTAAATTTGTAATTTACCCAGGCTAGAAGTAGAGCTAGAGAAGCTAAGCAAGGGGGCCCCCATGTTTATCTCTACAGTGTAAAAGTAACTAATAGTGGGACGGAGAGATGGGAGCTGACGTGAGTGGCATGCGTGCTCTGGGCAGCAGTCCCAGCTACTTTGCATTTATTTCCTCATTTAATCTTTTTTTTTGTATTGTATTTATGCATACAAGAGTTGGGGTGCAGGCCAGAGTCAGGGGGGGTGAGAGAATTCACCAGAGACAGAGTGGGGAGCAGAACAGGTGAACTGCCTGAAGTACACCGCGGAGGGGCGCAGCGGACGAGACAGGAGAGGTCTGCTGCGCCATGTGGGAAGCTCCCTGGCCAGGGCCTGAACCCATGCTGCAGTAGCTACTGATAGCTTCATAGGCTGAGACTTAACCCCTTGCGCCACCAGGAAGGCCCTCATTTAATCTTTTCTATAAACCTACAAGGGTCTATCAACCCCATTCTAGATGTAGGAAGGGATACCCATAGAGGACAAGATTTCCCTGCACGGATGAGTCGTTTCTCTTACAGTGAGAGGTTGAGAGGATCTCAACCTCTCACTGTAAGAGAAACACAAGACTCGCAGTCTCCCACAGCCATCCTAGGGAAGTTGCCAAGAGTTACAGAGCCTGGGGACGCTGCTGCTGCTGACAGTGATGATGATACTAAGGAAAATAACAATGTAATAACAAACATGTATTAACATGTATTGAGTACTGAACCTATACCATACAATTTATATGCATTGTATTGTGTTAACACATAAGACAAATTTATGAGATAAGTACAATCGTGAACCCTATTTCACAGTCAAGAAAACTGGAGGCTTGAGGTTCTTCATGCATGAGAGACTATGGAATGATGAAGATGGCATTTCAACTAGGTGATCTGACTGCAGAAACCAAATGCATGCCCACTGGGTTATTTAGCGTTAGAGCCTGTGAGACAGAAAAGTCTGCTCTAACAGGGCCTTCCGCAAGACAGCAGTCGCTTTCTTTCATTCTTTAAGTAATGGTAGTAGGCCTCTGAAGCTCTCATGGCCTCAACTGATGTCTAATTCCCACAGCAATGTGACAAGTGACCTGGGCACACTGAGAAAAGCCTCTCTGACCCCCTTGGGGAGACCGACCCCACAGTTTCAATATATGCATTTTGGGAGGACACAAACATTTAATCCACAGGGAGTCAATGCCTTCAGTGCCCCAAGGCAATCAAGGTGTGCCCTGCTATCCTTTCAGGGTGCTGGGGTCAGAGTAGAAATCTCAGAATCACTTTTAAAGAGACAAACCAGCAGCACAGCCCAGAACCATTTTTGTGAGGAGAGATTAGAAGCTGAAATGGAAGTCGCACCTCTTTGGAAACAGATGAAAGATTTAAAAAGCATGGTCAAAGATGAAGCAGAGAGTATCAAAGACTAGACATACTGTTGGGGGGAGGGGGAGAATGCTACTATCGGCAATTTGACTAAAAAATTTCTAAGTCCCATCTCCACTACCACGAGTCAAACCGAGTCCCACCTGGGTTAGAGGCCTTTCCTGCCTGCCCCACCCCCCGCCCCTCTGACTGTCTGAGTACAGCGGCTGCATCTACACACCCAGCAACAGTATCGATCACCCCCCAAGGTGAAACAGACAAGCTCAGACTTTTCCCAAATATGTTTATTTCCAGAAAGGAGATGTGCCCCAAGATACCAAGACTAATGACTGGAGATGGCATCGAGGCATTGTGTGGGAAGAGTTAGCAAAGAAGTCAAATTCACAAGGAGGGGGCATCTTTTTTCACAGCCCCTACCCCCAGGCATTTATTTGGAGAGCGTGTTTCTGTGTTTTCTAGAACCCAAAGATGCTGTTCTGGTCCATGCTGTTCTCCCAGTGAAGACCCAGACAGAGATAGGCCTCTCCTTAAACCACCCCCCCACCCCCTTCAGGCACCCTTCTCCCTGTATCCCAAATTCTCCTGAGGGTCCAACCCAAAACCCAAAGAAAGGAAAGGCAGGCATGGCTTCCCAGAGCCTCTCAAGCTAGTTCTGTTCCCCACCCCCACATTACCTCCCTAGCCCTCAGCTCAGGCCTGCCCTCTCCTTGGCGGTGGAGCTCGAGGCAGGCTAATTTCCCCCAAGGTTGTCACAGACCAATTTTCTAAACTGCATGAAAACAGAAAACAAACAGAAAACCAAATCCACCAAAGCTGGAGCTCGAGTCTTGAGAACAGCTTGGCAGGCAGGAGCAACGTGCTAACAATTTCATGCTGTTTTAAGAGTTTCTAACTAAGCAACATGTACCAACAACCAGATGTGCCCCAATGCTGGGAGAAAAGAACATCGACTTCCAGAGACAGACAAAGATTCGTAAAACAGGAAAACACTCATCAGGAAATGTAGCTTCCAAGCGTGCTGGGTCTGGGGCTGGGAGGGAGGCTGCCTCTGCCGGCCTGCCCCAGCAGACGTGTTCCCTCCACTCTGCATTCTTTCCTGCTGCAGAATTCTGGTCAGTGCCTTGTTTGTGCCAGTTGCTCGGCTGGACACTTGGGATAACAAGTAGAAGCTCATAGCCTCCGCAGGCCAAAGGCAAAGAAATAAATAATATTTCAATACCGAATGTTATATTCGGAAATGGAGGAAAGAAGCCGGGGAGAGAGGCCTGTGTATATGGGAATCAGAGCACTTCTGAGACAAGATTTGATTCAACACATCCACATTTATTGATGGACTGCTCCTCCATCAAAAAGAAGAGGTCCAGTTTACGGTAAGTACCATCAAAAAGGGCAAGCATCGGTGACCAAGAAGCAAGTGAAGGCATTGCCGTGCCCGCAGAGGACCGCTGCAGCCTATTTCCTTGGGGCCCACGGGTACAGGTGCTGGAGTCTGCACAGCCCAGATGCACACCTGCCAAAAGCCACGCTGCCTTTTTTTTTTTTTATCATTTTATGTTTTATTGTTATTTGTATTTTTTACATTGTGTATTCCCCTTGGGTAACCCACCACCAATTCACCTGTGCTCCATCGCCGTGGTCCCTTGTGCTCTTTTGTCCCCCATTTTGAGCCCTTATCTTCCCCTCTCCCTCGCTGAGTGTCTCTCTCTTGTTTGGTTTATATACACAATGGAATACTATTCAGCATTCAAAAATGATAAACACAAGCAATTTGCAGCGACCTGGATGAAACTAGAAGGGATCATGCTCAGCGAAGTAAGCCAGAAAGAAAGAGAAAAATGGTTTCACTTATAGCACTCAGCCTTTGAAGGCGGCAGGCCCCTCCTCTTGTTTATGGGTCTGTGGCTTGTGAATGGGCTTCAGGATGAGGTCATCTCTGAGTCTCTGTCACCAAGGCCCCACCCAACTCCGAAAGAACTAAGTCCCCAGCCTGGACCAGAGCCCTGGACCCTGAGCGGCCCCTGGGGACCACCTCCACAGAGTGGGGTGAGGGCTGACCCAGGACAAACAGATGCCCATGAGGCTACTTTAAACTTTTATTTCCTTAGTTTCTCATCCCACCTGCCTGCTTGCAATGCACAACAATTAATATTTTTATTAGTCCTGAATTACTGTGAAATACTGCATTGGAGGTTTAAACTTGTTTCAATAAATGTAAACAGGTAAGTTATAATGTTATTTTTGTAATGCTTTATTTTAGCATTTCTTCTTCCTTTAAAAAAAAAATTCCCCTTTCTTAAACAATAGCTGCTGGTCCAGGCCTCCCCTGGCCAGAGGTCACTGGCGGTCAGAAGCCCTCTAGTGCCTCAGGGAGTCCCTGCTCCCTGGCAAAGTCCATTAGCTCAGGCTTAATGCTGTCCTAAAGCCAGTGGCCCTCTTTATTAGGGCTGTGTTTGTCACCTGGTAACTTGTTTATTGCACCAGCTCTGGGGCAGGGAGGGAGGATGGGCGTGAAGGTCACAAGTAGGTGGGAATTGCACACCTCAGGCTGAGCCTCCCCTTGGTCATTATTTTCCCAGAATGACCTCTGGGGTAAGGGGAACCGAGGCCTCCTTGAGTTAACACATGACAAGCCAGCACAAAAGAACAGCAAACAGGCCCCTAATTAATGGGTTTGCTTAGAGCTGTTTCCCTGTTTAGGGACTTCATCCCAATAATTGCAGGCTCCATAATCATTAATCAGTCACTGCTACTCTCTGGGTCCTGACCACAAGCCCAGCTCTGTTCCAACAACTGTGAGGGGAGAAGAGTGGAGAACAGAAGCTCTGACCTTGCCAGGTGCTTCGTTTCCATGAACCCAGGACTCTTCCCAGTCATCCTGAGAGGAAGGCATCATTAGCCCCCTTTTCACGTGAGGAAACTGAGTCTCAGAGAAATTACCTCAAGGTTATTGGCTTGTAAGCAAGAGATTCTCTGGGTCTGACTGACTCCAAATTCTGGGCTCTGAGAGGTAACAGTCTAACTATTGAAACCAGAAGAGCTCAGGGCTGGGTCGTGCCAGGCACACTCTCTGGACCCTCAGAGCCCAGGGAAGGGTGGGGGGACAGAGGGCTAAGGTCCTGAGAGAAGACTTCCCAAAGGAGCCATAGTGTGCCCTGGGCCCTGAAAGGTGGGGAGAATCACGTGTTTAATAAATTGTACTCGGGACTTTCTGCAACCGCTAAGTCTGAGGTTGGAAAGGATTGTGGAATCTGCGTCTCACTTGGGGCCAATAAATGATTAGTCAAATGTCTGAGGAGGATGTGTAGACACACACACACACACACACACACACACATGCTCATGTATGCGCACGCATGTACATACTCATGCATATGCACGCACGCACTCGTGTATGCACACACGCACACATACACAGACTCACCTTGGAAGCTCCAACTACTGTTCGGAATGAGCACAAGAAAAGAGGACCTCAGTAGGCAGCGAGATATTGGCAGCAGGCACTGGTGGGGATTAAGGCAAGAGCCAAACGAGAAGAAGAGACATGGAGCCAGCAAGTCCTATGACTACCCTGGACCTGGAAGGCTGGCAGCTCCTAGGGAATGTCTCATCCAAGTGCCTGATTTAGACTTGTCCCAGAACATGAGAAAGGCCACAGTGGAAGAGAGGGGCCAAGAGATGAAAAGCAGGGGCTGAGCAGGAGCTGGCCCTTTCTCCTTTAACAGTCACCACAGTCACGAGCCCTCCTCAGAGCTCTCCCTCCTTGACCCCTAAATATATACCAGCCGGGTGTTCAGACCCCTGCTCCATGGGAAGAAATGCAGATCACTGTTGCGTACAGAGTCACTGAGTCTCTGCTAAGTCTTGGCTCTTGGCTCTTTCCACACGGACTTCTCCACCAGCCAGGGACTCAGGGAGGCCTAGTCTGAGGTAGACAAGTGAGAGCCAGCCAGGACCTGGGCAGTGACGCCACATCAGCCCATTCCCTGAGTGAAGTATGTATGCTAGTCTGGGGGAATACCATGGGGCATAAATTTCTTCCTAGAGCTGGGAAAAGAATGCGAATCTGGCCGCAAAGGTCACTGAGCTCATCTTCCTGGGTCCCCGGGACCTGATCCAGTCAGACCACACCACACATGACTTTGCCAACGGGCTGTGCTTCTAAACCAGATTCCAGGTGGCTGCACCCAGGCCACTCTTCTTCCAGTGGCCACCAGGCCTCTCAATTCCAAGGAAAGGTGTACTCTGGTCCTAGAGAACTGGCTTGGTATCAGAAGCCAGACTCTGGTCAAGGTTTGATAAGCCAAACCCCAAACAGCCAACGAGACCCATGCCCAGCTCCATCTACCAATCAGTACAGTTCATCTGGAGCCCACCTCTCACTCAGATTCCAAGTTCTCAGCAAAATCTGTGCCAGGACCAACCCTGTATGGGTGGGGGTCCCCACAAGTGTGAGTCAAGGAGGCCTGCCCTGTTCTGAAACTGCCTCCTCCCTCTCGCTTCCCTCCCTTGCCATGGCTTCTCTCCCAACCTTCCACAGAGCCCCTGACAGCTTCTGGCCTCAACTAAGTGGTCAGGGGAGCAAAGTGCCCATTTGTCATTTTAATTTGCTACCAGATACTGGAGAGTCTTCTCCACGCCATGGTTAGGTTGCCTGTGGGAGATGCTCTGGAAAGCCCAGCTCTCCACACTGAAGTTCACCAGGAAGGAGGCAAGAGAGAAAAAGGAAACAGAGGCGACAGAGAAGAGCCAGCATTTTCCAAGGCTTGAATCCCAAAGAAACACGAAGTCTGTGACCTTCATTTAAACAGGCCACTCTTCCTCCTGATTTATTATTCTGGGAAGAAGATGGTGTCAGGAGGGACACTGTAAGTGAGCAGCCCTCCTGGGAAGCAGCCCCCAGTATGTCTGAGTTACCATCAACTCAACACTGTCAGTAGCCTCTAGTCCATCAAAGCCTCCCAACTGCCTTTCTCCTGGACATATACAGCCCAAATTGGTCAGTGACAGTAGAAGAAGAGGAAACCTTCCAGAATACTTCCAGGAACCACCTCAACACTGCAAAGCAAACAGGTGAGCCAAGAAAAGTGAAGTTCAAGGATGTTGTTGGTAACCACATACACCTGTGGTTGAGGGGGCGGGGTGGGGGGAGCAAGCTGTTTAGAGCACAGAATGGTGAACCTCCAAACAGGAGTGAGCCTCACCACAGATGGCAGGCACCCACTCAAGGCCTGCACAAAGTTCAGATCTCAGAGCAAATTTTCCAACACTGAGAATTTAGAGTTGGCTGCCGAGTAAAGTTGACAAAGAAAATACAGGATACTTACTTAAAACTGTATTTTGTATAAACAACAAGTAATTCTCTAGCTGTCCCAAACGTTGTGTGCCATATACTTTTATTTAGAGGATAATTCATTATTTATCTGAAATTCAAACTTAACTGGGTGTTCCTATGTTCTTATTGCTAGATCTGGCAACCCTACTAAACTATTCCTGGCTCCACAGTCACATTAGAAATGGTGACAGAGGGGGCCTCCCCGGTGGCGCAGCGGTTAAGCGCTGCGCTGTGGAGCTGACGCCCGCCCGGGGAGAATCCCACATGGCGCGGCAGACCTCTCCTGCCTCTCCTGCTGCTCCCCTCAGCAGTGTACTTCTGATCTGCCTGTTCTGCTCCCCACTCTGTCTGTGGTGGACCCTCTCGCTGCCCCACGCCTCTGGCCTGTACCCCAGCTTGTATGTATAAATAAAAAAAAAAAAAAAAGAAATGGTGACAGAGGACCAGAGGGGAAAGGGACAAGAAATCACAATCAGCTCACCTTTTTCTCGTCCCCCAGGGTCTTTCTTCATCTCGCCTTGCCTCACTCAGTTCTCCCCTTGGCCTCCTGCCTCTACCCCGCCTGATCCCTCAGCTGTTCTGTACTCCTACGGTCCAGGTGTAAACTAAACTTTTGCCCTTTGATTCAGCTGAACTGAGGTTGAATTTTCCAAAAGGATCTTTATTAGAAAAAATAAACATATAAATGCTTGAATTTATTAAAAGGAAAGGTGTAGCAAACATCAATGTAAGGAAATCAACTAGCCAAACCCTGAGTCCAACTCTGATTAAATCTAAACATGGTTCAGTCATTCTTTTCTCCCAGCTGTTCTAGGATCCATTGACTGGGAGCAAGGTCAATGTTTGCCTGTCCCTTCAGTGAAGCTAGATGTTCCAGAACAGAGGTTCTCACTGGCTGCATGTTAGAATTACCTAGGAAGCTTTCTGCTGTCTACCACAAACCAATTAAATCAGAATTTCTAAGAATAGGGCCTAGACAGTGGGATGGAAAAGCTCCCCAGAGGATTCTAATATGTAGCCGGGGCAGGCGTGCCGTGAACCCTGGGATCACCTGAGATCCTATAAAAAAACTACTGATGCTTGTGTCTCCCCTCAGAAATTCTGACTTAATTGGTATGAGGTGTGGCTGGGGCAGTGGAAATTTTAAAGCTCCCTAGGTGATTTTAACGTACAGCAAAGTTTGAGAGTCACAGCTCCTCACAATTTTAATAGCCATCAAATCTCCCAGGGATGCTGCTAAAATGCAGATGCTGACTCAGTAGGTCTGGGGCAGGGCCTGAGATTCTGCATGTCTAACAAGTCTCAGGAGATACTGATGATGCCAGTCTACAAGCCACACTTTGATTAGCAAGGTCCTCCACCATGAGCCTCTGTTCTGGATGTACACCATAATCACCTGACAACCCCCTTGGCCTGGGCCCCACCCCGGAGATTCTAATGTAATTGGTCTGAGGCGGGGCCTGGGCACTGGGATTATAAAAGCCTCCCGGGTGATTCTTATGTGTAACCAAGGCTGAGAAACTTGGCTGTCAACCAACATCTAGGTATTTTACAAGTGGCCCTGTGGCCCCCGGAGGGGAATACCACTCTCCACACACGATTCTGACTCACCTCGGTTCCCTGCCCCAGCTGGCAGATGATACTTTCTTTCCTTGCTTCAAAAGGCCATGCCCTCTAGTAAAAATTCCCTTTCTCCCACTTTGGGCTGAATAAAGCCTCCAATTCCCAACTCAGTTGCAAAAGAGAGATGATTGACACTATACCCCAAAACCAATGACTGCTCAGAACCAGCCCTTCCCACCTTGCTCAGTTACCAATTGTTCCCTTTGCTTCTGCCGAAGGCACCATGGACCTCAGAAAAGCACACTTCCCCTTCCAGTCATACACAAAGATGAGAGAGTCGCCTTTGACAGGACACAATCAATCCAAAGTGCACGCAGTTTTTATCATCTGTAGTTCCCAAGTCAGATTGACACACGACCCCTCCCCTTTCCTACCACATCTTTTGTCAATGAAGTTGTGGTGACTTGTGGGCCTACAGAGAACCTAAAGGAGAACTCAGCCTTGAGGAAACTATTACTCTTCTTTTGATGTGATTTCCATGAAGTTATTTATGAATCTGTTTTTGCCTAGGAGCTGACCTTAAATATGACTGTAATGCACCTAAACTAGCCTTCATCTTCTCACAGGGCCTGCGTCTCTTGTTGGATGATGCTGGTAGAAATGGGAGTCCACATTTTGGGTGGATGGCACTTGTGTAAAATATGAATTCTCGTGTGTAGAATTTGCAGGTCGCTGAAGTATCATAGTCTACTGAATTGAGTCTGGAACCAATAAGGTACACATCAAACTCAATTGTGTTTCATTTTCATTGCTATCTAGAGGAAAGCCTAGCACAGCCCTATACGAATGGAATTAAACATGAAAGTCCGTCTGTGAGTGTAGAAGCAATACTTGAAATTACCTGTAAATAGGGTAAAACATGGCAGCCCAGCCCATCGCAACAAGAGCTGACGTTCATTTTCCCTTTCACGGTGGAGGTGACAGCCCCACAATAAAATCAGAAAAGACAGGAGCACATTGCAGGTCTAAAGGAGAACAAAGTGTTTTCAGTTACACACCAGCAGGACTTTCCTCTTTGCACACCCCTTGAGTCTCTTCCAAGTGGAAAATCACGCTCTGGCCTTCAGCTGAGAGCAAAGAGGGAAGGCGAGTAAAACAAGGCCTTCCTGAACTTGACCAGCCCCCACCCCTACGCAGCCCCAGCTAAGTTCCCTGACCAGTGAGATAATGGAAGGTTCTGCTCTAGCAGCTGACATGGGTGGGGGGCAGACACCCACTCTGGGCACTTCTAGCCGATAGATACTGACCTTTCAGTCATGGAAACATTCCCCAGACCGACACTAATCGGGGGCACATCTGGCGTTTGGACTGCATCCAGATGGAGGTTGTGTTAGTCAAGTCAGCAGGATAACCCGCTGGGGAGTCAGAGGGGGAGAGTGCAAGGCTGCTGAGAGCAATCAACATCGTGGGCTGTGTGTGTGAGACGTGGTCAAGCTGTGACCGGTGAGTCAGAGAATAGAGACCACCTAATCCCTGTCCACCCACCAACAGAGAAGAAAACAAGAGACCCAGGAGCCAAAGCACTTCCCGAGGGCCTTATGACTGGCCAGGGGCAATCTAACATCCCAGCGCCCAGACTCCCACTATCTTGCGCTTTTCATGTCTACACTCTCTCAAGTGTAGTGTAGTGTATATTATCTCAAGATAATACGTGGACTAAAGTGATGAAAAGAATCCAGCTGTTTCTTCTCTGCTCACTTCCTGTGACTTGCAAATGTATGGGACAATTTCCCAAAGCCCTTTGGTCTCAATCCCCTGCAACTACCCTCCCATCCCCAATCCTTTCATTGCAGCTCCCTTTTAGGATTCAGAAGGTGGGGCAGCCTTTTCTGACTGGTATCTAGACTTTTTATCAGAAATGAACACAGTGCCTTATCTCTCATGCCCAGAAGAAGAGACTGCAATTGGGAACAAAACCCTGTGGTAGCAAAGGACAGGTCACACAGGTCAGGAATGACCCATATTCTCAGCTAGCCCTCAGCCTCTGCCCTTGCACTGCTTGACACCTGTTGCAGTCATGAACAGCATTGCTAAAGAGGTAATTAAGCTAACCAAAGCCAGGATAAGAGGGATTATGTCCACACCCACCCACACAGAAGGCAGTCCCCAGCTGTCAGAAGGAAGTTCTTTCCACTCTGGAGTATACTCCGCACTTGAGGGCAACATGTCTCAAGTCTGTCCCAGTGTCTGCTCTTTCCTGTATAAACCTCCAGACACAGATAATTATGGAAATCAGGAATCACATTCACCTACTCACATCACAAATTAATCAACGGATCTTCTAGCATAAAAACTTCAGATTATTCCTCCTTCTTTCTATATTTATCATAAATGCACACAGAAACAGGGGGTTCACGCCACCAAAAACAAAACCCATATCAGTGATGAGTTTCAGCTTCTCTATAACTAAGCAGCATGCAGAGCTGGCGGCCAGCTCCTCTATATCCAGCCTCCAAACCAAGGGCGGCTGTCACCTACTATCCTGTCCATTTTGTCTCTTGTGGAATAATCAGAAAGGAAAAATATCTCCACTCCAACTGAAGATATTTCACTCCTACCCAACTGAAGATGGCCCCCCACCTCAGACCCTTCATTTCCCTTGTCCTCTCTGAGAAACTAGTTTTATCCACCTCTCCTGGGCAGGACTATAGCCATTGAGAGAGAAGAATGATCCCGCTCACGTTTTAGGGGACAACTAATTAGTTTCACCCTCCTCGGGAGATTTCTGTAACAGTCCGCAAGCTCTCCAGACTCAGCCCCACTCAGCTCTCTCTGAGAAGTTGCTCACAGACACCATCACTCTACCTAAGCCCTTCGGGGTCTCTGCTAGTGCCAGCCCTTGTTCCCCCCAATGACTTGGTACAAGGCCACTTCATGTTTCATGCCAAACCGGTAATTCGCAGCACTCATCAAAATCTGCCTCCATCAACTGACTCAGCAGTCCTGCTCTCCTAGCATAGCCAACTTCCCTAACACCCTGACATCCTAGCCTTCTGCTTCACTGTTTACATCACATGAGAGTTTGGGCTTAGAAGGTGCAATTCCCTTTGGATAAACTACACAGATGATTCATCCTGTCTGAAAAGACTACCCACCCTGAGCCTTGATATCTAAGCCAAAAAGCTTCTTAGATGGGGCTCAGAGAGGACAGAGTGGGGGAGCCGGGAGTCCTGTTGCTATGGAAACCAGTGTGGCAGTTCCCAGATGAAAACAACTAGTTGTTCTTGGGTCACTGTTTGGCCAGGGTGTCCTGTAGTAATTGAGGAAGTTTCTTTCCAGCTTGGAACGGCTGTGAACATAGACTGGGAGCACCGTGGAGCCTTAAGCCATGCTGACACCTCCCTGTCCCCTACAGCTACCCTCCTCTCACACTGGACATCCCCCCACCAGAGACATCCCCTCTGGTTTCCTAGGCAGTTTCTTCAGCACAGCAACCCAGCCAAGTGAATCACTACTCTGTCTGTGGACAAAAAGGGTTTTGACTCAATTCTGTGTTTTAAGGCATGAGTTAAATTCCATCAACCTTGGGGGATAGGGGGAGGGCTAAGAGGGATGACAAATAACTTGTCTGAACTTTTTACATTTCTCCTCATGCCTCACTAAGGTTCACGACAAGGTCATCAATGATAAGGAAGGAGAACCTCCCAACTGAACTGTCCCTCAGCCCTGAGAGGACCCTTCACAGTGATAAGCTGGCAGGACCTGGAGTCTGACTCACATGCTGGGAAGAGTAGGGCAGGAGGGGGGAGGGGAGGCTCAGTGGGGAGGGAATCAAGGTCCCAGCGAAGAATGTCTAGGAGATTGACATAAGGACCATCCAATGTTTAATATTCAAGGGACAGGGAAAAAGAAGACTTTCTCCATCAGGTAACATGTGTAACAGAGACGGCAAGTTCCAAAAAGGGAGTCTTCAGCCCAGATCAGTCCTGAAGGCAGAGAGAATAAAACTAATGATACTTTCTACTGCTGGGCACGCTGTGCTCCCATTTATTACCTCAGGTAGTCGTCATAACAACCCTCTGGGAGTAGAAACCATCACATATCCACTTACAAATCAGGGCACAGAGACTTTGGGAAGCAACTAAATCCACATAGCAAATAAGTGAAGGGACTGGGATTCAAAGCAAGGCCTGTCTGACCAGCGTGCACACACACTACAGTTGAGCAACAGGCCCTAGAAATGATGACCATGGCATGAACCAGTTGGAAACTATTATGTTAGTGTACTGGGAGGAGTGTTAGGATCCTGGAAGATAGTCACTGGCTTCAATCTGACCAGGATATCAGTCATCTGCTCCAGGCAGCACGATTCTCAGGAAAGGCCTGCCATGCCACTCATTGTAGGGTCTGTCTTCTATGACCTGTTAGCCCAGCACACAGCCACTGTGTGCATCCCTCTCAGCAAAAACACCACAGAGCACTGAAGGCTAGGCTAAGACCCCTGAGAGAAGACCTTGATGTCTTCTCTCTCCAATGGCATTGATTTTCTACCTTGTGGAGGTCTTGGGAGATACAAAGCCTGAGCAAGATGAAGAGGCTCCACCTACCTCATTCTTGCCCAGGAATTTCCTCCATCCTTTCATATCTACCCTTTCCAAATTCCCCACCAGAAGGTCAAAGGCCTCAGGAGTTACTAAGGGACAAGATGGGGGCAGGGACAGATTTTCTCTTTCAGCTGATTGTTTTCTGATTACTAGGCTTGTTTAGTCAAGCTGAATCTATCACTCTCCGTGAGCAATGGGTAGGGAGAGATAGATACATATAGAATTATAGAGAGAGAGAATTATATATATATATATATATATATATATTATATATTTATCTCCAGCTAGAGGGGGAAAGAGGGAGGGGAAGAAGGGGAAAAAAGGGGGAGGGGGAGAGAGAGAGAAATTATATATAAACCTGTAGAAGTATATCTAAAATGTTTAAGACCTTGGTAGAAAAAGAAAGGGATGAGAAGCCAAGCCAAGGAAGAAGATGCAGTTGCACAAATCCAGGGGCTCTAAAGAGTGCCCTAGGTACCAGAAGGACCAACCAGTAAGAATGTTAAGAGGTGATAAAGGTAACTTGCTGTCAGAGGAGGCAGATTCAACTAAAGAAACAAGTGAAATGAATTTCTTTCTCAAGCCACCATAAAGGTGAATGGCTACCAGATGGTTAGAGCAAAATACCTGTCCACAGGCTGCTGGGGGGAAAAATGCAGGAAGAAATCAGATCCTCCACTGAACAGGTGAACAGGAAATTAAACTATCTGTACACTGACCACAATGCAAGACCACACGAGCTCATGAAGAAGCATAGGAAGACAGTGTGAGTTGCCTCAGCATCTCTCCTCCACCTTCTGAGCCACACCCAAGAAAGCATAAGGGGTAAACCTTCTGGGAAAATCCAGCAATTCTATCAGGGATAGAGATGGCACAGCCAAGGCCCTGGTCACCAAGGGGAAAGTAGCACCGACTCTAGACCACGTTACTAGGTCAAGTAATAGGATCTTTTCCTGAGTCCTTCTGGACCAAGCACTTCTCTGTCGGAGGCCGGCTCCCGGGGGGTGTTGGGGAAAGCGTTGGTGGGCGAGTTCCGTGGGGGAAAAAGGGGGTGGGGAGTGAGAGACAGCACACACCAGAGAGTGTGATCAGGCCGTTCCATTTTATTATTTGAGAACAGGGTTTTTAAAGCATAAGAAGAATTAACTACTGACAATGGCAGGGTGATTACAGATATTCAGATGCATAATCAATTACATACTTTGAGAAGAACTGAGGAACTTTGGAAAAATGTCTTGTTGTGATGTAAATACCAGCAAGGTACAGGACATAATCTTCAACCTTTGCCCTAGGCCTAGGGTGGAGGCTGCTGTCTCCATACCTATTGTCTGAAACCAAGACCATAATAAAAGAAACATCTTTATGCTAATCTCTGGAGGAAATAATCTAAGGAACTATACGCTGATTTTTCTTTTTTTTTTTTTTTTAAAGATTTTTTTTTTTTTTTATTTATACATGCAAGCTGGGGTACAAGCCAGAGGCGTGGGGCGGCGAGAGGGTTCACCAGAGACGGAGCGGGTGGCAGAACAGGCAGATCAGAAATACACTGCTGAGGGGAGCAGCGGGCAAGGCAGGAGAGGTCTGCCTCGCCATGTGGGATTCTCCCCGGCCTGGTGTCGAACTCGCGTCGCCGCTGCCGACAGCTTCACAGCGCAGCACGTAACCGCTGTGCCACCGGGGAGGCCCAACTATACGCTGATTTTTCCAGGGAAGGAAGGGAAATAGGGGAAGGGATTAAATATTCTTTGTTTCAAACATTAACCCTTGACCGGGCAAGGACACTTCACTGTCAGAAGGACATCTCGCTGCTAGGATCTAATGAGTAAGGCTAATGCATGCAGGCATGGTGGAGAAACTTAGTTATTGTTCTCACCTGAAATTATACTTAAATTATTTGCAAGAAGAAATATCGCATCCTGACTTATAGGAACACTTCCTTGAAGGCTCGCCACCCATAAAGTGACCTTGTCAAAACAATATGGGGGTCTAGGCTGCGACACTTCTCTAGGGGCTTGTAAGTATCCTCAGCAGTTTCTGAAAAAGCTCACATTGATTTTTGCCTCCTGTGTAATCCCTTCTCCTTCTGTGTGGACTGCAGTGACTTGCTGCTAACAAATAATACAGCAAAAGAGACGGGAAGTTAAAAATGTCTCCCTGATTTTGTGCTTCGAATACTCTCACTCTGGCCATCAATGACTTAATCTCATCCTCTCAATCATCCCTCCTGTGTCCTTGTTGTTACATTCTGCTAAAAGACACACACACACACACACACACACACACACAAACACACATGCACCCCTCTCCTGAAGTAGGAGGGAGCTCAGCCTCCTCTTGCCATTGTTCAGCTCCTTCCCATCAATCTCTTGCCAACCACAAATTAGCATTACACAGGCATTTACAGTGCAACCCCCAGGGATAGACAGAAGCTGCGAGGCCTTAAGAAGGGGCACTAGTACAATAGCTGGAGGGCTGAAGCCTTACCCTCCACCCATGGGGTATTCCTCTGTGGCACTTCCAGGCCTTTGTAAGCAGTCCAAGCCAACCACAGAGGGCAAAGCTTCTTGGCCTTGAGCAAACAGAAGAGAGCAGGAGCCCAAGGAACCTGCTTTGCAAACCGCTCTAGGACACAGAGTGCCTGAGACTCCATCCTGGAAGGAAGATTCCCTCGGGCTGATTCTCTCTCAGAACTTCCTGCCCAGTGTGTGTCAGGGCACTTGCATTTTCCATTTTTATTCATTAACATTAAAGAAAGGCTCCAAGTGGGACCAGCCCAGAGCACAAAATGCCCTGGGCGGGCTCTGACCTCTTAGCAACTTGGATGAATCAAGTC
The DNA here is from genome assembly GCA_004024925.1 of Scalopus aquaticus. Taxonomy (NCBI): domain Eukaryota; kingdom Metazoa; phylum Chordata; class Mammalia; order Eulipotyphla; family Talpidae; genus Scalopus; species Scalopus aquaticus. The sequence goes on along the minus strand of PVIJ01003381.1, from coordinate 108,192 downwards.
CAGGGTTTTAAAATTTTTTTTTTCTTTTTCTTAAAGGATTGATTTGGCCTTCTGATGTCTGATTGAGCTTCCTGACCCCAAAGGAAAGCAGCCCTGGCTGGGTTCCCAGGGTCATTTTTAGCCCCAAAGCACTGCCTTTCCTTGAGCTCTGGGGCCCAACAAATGCAGCCCTTCCTGCCGAAGTCCCCAAGGCCAGCTCTTGCAGCAGCCGCCTCTGAAGCTCCTTGCCCTCACCCCACAGCTGGGTGTGGAAACAGGGGAGTTTGCAAGAGAGGAAGCCTCTTATCACAAACATTTCCTGTCTATTCCCTCGCGACCCTGCATGCCAGAGCCCTTCCCTGACCAGTTGGGCCACCAACAGCGGCCCCAGCAACCTTTTCATAAGGAATCTGCACGGCAGGGCCCCCCAGACCTGTCTCTATTCCAGATTCTCCCCATCCATGCTGTCTCCCTTCTCCAGGGAGCACGCGGGTTCTTATAAGTCAGCCCCAACAACTGAGTCACTGAAAACACATAAGGAACTCAGGTGGAACTGGAAAGAAAGGACAAAAGAAAGGCAGGTAAGGATTTTTAGTTCAAATAACAGCCCCCTCCAGTGACTCACAGCTGGAGTTCTGCCCACCTCCTCCACAGCTGCAGCTACTGACAAAGAAAGATCCAAGATGAAAGAAAGGCCTGCACCCCCGAGTTCCTGTGCATGTCCCTGTGCCAGTCTTTGCCAGGCCTATGTTGAGTGCTTGGTGCCACATGCGGACTGGAAGCCACGGAGGCCGGAGACCGACACCCCAGCGTGCGCTGAAGAACCAAGAGCCCGGGGCCCGCAGATCAGGACCAGCCCAGCCAGTGGGCTGAGTTCCGAGGCGCTTCCTCCCCACACCTGAGACACCCTAGGCCCACCCCTCCCCATGACCTGCTCTGGCCTTTCTGCCTCCTGCTCCCAGCTTGCTGTGTGGTCTGAGCCCTCTACTATGGGAAGACGGGGAGGGAGGGATGGGCCAGCATGTTTACAGTCAAGCATAACTGAACCTTTATTTTAAATAAATAAAACTTTTAGCCAGTTTTTCTTCCCCTTTTCTTTCAAAATGCTGTTTTCTCCCTCCTCCAACTCCTCCTCCTTCTCTTCAAGGCTGAGACTTTATCTGTGGGGCCACCCAGGGAGGGATGCTGGGAGGGGGAGTATGGAGGCCAGGCTGACCCAAGTCCTTAGTATCTTCTTCTCAGGTCATGTGACACCCCCCTCCACCCTCCCTGTCAAATGCCCTCAGAGCCCCTGGGGTTCTTATGAATTCAAAGATGTCTGGACCTGAGGAGTGGAGACTAAACAGGAAGCCCAGGCCCCATCATCAGCATGTTGTCCATCTGTTCTCCCCAATCATAGGGTTGCCCACCCCGCACCCCCCACTCCACTATGAAATTGCCATCTGTCTGTCTTCCATCTGACCTGTCACTTCTCTTTCTCCCCTGTTGAACTCTCATCCATCTGTCCCTCCCACAGGACAACCGTGGCTCACTGTCTCCCTTGGGTTATCCTAAACTACCTTCCCCGTGAGATGTTCCATCTGTCCATCACCCCACTGATTTGTCATTCCGTGCAATCCCCTTGATCATCATTTTTTGTCCATCTGTCTCCCCCACCCCCATATTTGAATAAACTGTGGCCCATCTGTCTCCCTGAATGGGGCCAGCAGTAGTGGGTCTCTGAGATGTGGGAACAGTTGGTTTTCTGTTCTGATTTCGATCCCAGCAGCAATAATAGTAGCGGCCCTCAATCATGTGCCTGCTCTGTGCCGTACACTCTATGTATATTGTGCCCTTTTAGCCTCCAACAGCCCTTTGAGTATTTATTTCTCTATTTCACCAGAAAGAAACTGAGGCTCAGAAAGTTTAAGTATCTTGCCCAAGGTCACACAGTTCTTATGACAGACTCTGGGTCCAACAACAGCTCTGTCTATACTGAGTGGGGCTGAAGACACAGTCTCCTTACTCCTCTACCCCCGAATGAAATCTCCGCTTCCCTGGCCTCTCTGCACATTTAATTTACACTTTGCTGCTGGATGTTTTCAGGCTGATGAAGTTTCCTCCCTGCCCTGGCTCTGTACAAAAAAAGTGAAAGAAGAAAAGCAGCCAGATGTGAGAGCAATTGGAACGTCTTTGGGGGGTGGGGGGGCCGATGGAGAGTGATGTTAAATAAACACCCAATGATATTCTTTCTGCAAACTGATCCATTTTCATGGCACCCAGGAGTTCGTCCAAGGGTCTCTGGGTCACTGGGGAAAAGCGTTCCGTGTGTTTTGGCTCCATATTCTTCCATTGGCCACAAAGAGCTAATTCTTCCAATTAATGAAATCAGCACCGCTGATGGAGATGTACTGACAAATTATTTTCAGGATGAATATATTCACACCAATGGTGCGGCTGATAGGCTTGAAAGATTTGGAGGGAAGAGAGTGAAGGCCCCTCACCAGCCGGAGACACTGAGGTCATTCACAAGGCTGGGATGTTGGCCACCACCTCCGGGGACACCTTTCTCTGCCCGGAGCCATAGAGGCTGGGCTGGGTTGTCTGTGTTGAGGGGCTGCCTATCAATGGGCTTCTGTATGGCCCAGGCAGGTCCCCGACACCCCTCCCCCTCCCCCAGTGCAGCAGCCAAGTCCCCTCAGGGCCTGATCTGAAGGGCCTATTCAGCATTTAGGATTCCCTGATGGGAAGTGAAAAGAAGACAGACAGATGCCTCAGTGGAGCTGAGGAAATGCTGGAGGCCTGGAGACGGGAAGAGAAGCCTGAAGCCACAAAGGAGGAGCCCAGGGAGAAGAAAGGAGGAAAGCTAGAGGTCCAGTGGGATCAGAAAGAAGGGAAAGGAGGAGGGAAGACTGGGGGTGGGAGATGGGGTAGGAGGACCAGATAGGGAGGGGAGGGGACAGAAGGGGGCCCCCAGGCCAGAGGAGAGATCCCTGTTGGGAGGCAGAGCAGCGCCAGAAAGCAGTGTGGGATTTTTTAAAGCCGCAGATTTAATTTCCTGATGATGTTTTTTTCGGGCTGATATTAGCAGCATTTTTCATTCCCTGAGCAGATCTGCTGACTGTAGAAAAGTGATCCAGAGTGTGCTGGGTGACAGGGTCCAGACTTTACCTGGACAGGCCCACAGGGACACCCCAAGGCAAGCCACCTTCCATCTCCTTTTCAATCTGAAGAGAACAAGGACAGATTTTGCTCCTGGCCAGTCTTGGAGGAGAAAACCAGTTTAGAGGCAGCTCTGATGAATAAGTGACAATGAGAGACCAAAGGTGAAATTAGCCCTGTTACACCAGGTAGGATAGGTTCTGTTTTCCTGTCTGAAATCAGTGTTCTGAGGGCTACAGTAAGAAGCTAAAGAATGAAAGCCCGAACTCCCTCCAGAGCATCCCACGCGATCACCAAGCATCTTACTAAAACCTAGTTTCCCTGCTTAGCACCTCTCTGTGCAGCCCTGGACTTGCCAAATAAGACCAATACCCTAAGTTAGGAAAGCAAGACTCAGATGCCCCCTGTGGTTCAAGATCAGCTGCCAAGATCAGCATCCCTGGCAGCTGGCACCGCAGACCTCCTAAAGCAGAATCTGTGCTTAACAAGACCCCTGAGATGGCCGAGGTGCACTTGCCAGTACGAGAAACCCTGATCCCTCCGGCATCCACCCTCCTCCAGCTCGTCTGCTGCCATCACGGGGAAGACTCCTTCCCCAACAAAGTAGAATTGTGACATTCTCCAAACACACCTTTCTCATTCCCAGTTCTGTGCTTTGGTTCATGGCAACCTTCTTGAAAATGTTTCCCCTGTGTCCACTTCTGGAAATCTTACCCACCTTGCAAGGCTCAATTCAAAGGCTATTCCTTCCCACCATTCCCGTCCTTTGCACAGGTTAGAACTTCACTCCCCAGTGGTTGGGTTCACTCTTTTCTTTTTTTATCTTGCACTCAGGTACCTGTGTCAAGGGGCAGTATTGTGCAGTGGTTTATAGGACTTCCTAGGTTCAAATGCTTTTCCCGTTTGATGTTTCCTGTGATGCTCAGCAAGTGTTTACCCACTGTAGACCTCAGTTTCCTTATCCATAAAATAGAGTTAATTACTACATCTGCTCACAGAGATGTTGTAAGGATTTTTAAAGTATATTTATTACATGCCTATGTGCCACGCAATGACATAGAGTGTGTGCCCCGTAAATGACTGTCAATTGTAAAAAAACTATCTTCTTAATCATGCAGGAAATGAGAGATGCTATTCATAAACTTCATGGCTTTTCCAACACAGTACAGTCATCCCAAGGCCGATTGTTTTTGTGTCCCTATTACTCAGATCATAATTTGCTTTTGAAAAGAATGAATCCATGCTATTGTTTTCCTAATAATCATGGGTCAGAAGTACTGCTTCCTCAACTTGGTTTCCAAGCTATCTCTTTATTGCTTTTTTTTTTCTGTCCCACTGCCTGGTTCCTAAGAGTTTTCCTATTGGTATTTGGTATCATAAGGGTTTATTTTATTTTCAATTTATTTGGATAACAATCAAACATTTCATTAACATTCTTTTGACTTCCCAAAATGTGTTGTTGTTTTTTTTTACGCTCATTCTGTGTTATCTTCAAGAGAATAATTTGGCTGAGTTTTCTACTAGGAATAACACAGTTCTTTCCACAGCTATGCAGAGGGGGAATTTGAAAATCAATAGTCACCTCACCTCTATCCTACACTCAATGCACAAGTCCCCAGCACCCCCACTATCCTTATTTCTCCCTGCTCTTTCTACCAAAAAAATTCTTTCTTATTAAATCTTAATGGAAAGTGAAATAAATACCAAAAAAGAAGTTCATTCAAGATGGAAGTCATTCCAGACTCCAGTTACCTTCAATTACATGCACCCTGTATATAATATCAGACTCAGTTACGGTATTTTTTTTTTAAGATTTATTTACTTATGCATACAAGCTGGGGTACAGGCCACAGGCGGGGGACAGTGAGAGGGTTCCCCAGAGACAGAGTGGGGAGCAGAACAGGCAGATCAACGGAAATACACTGCTGAGGGGAGCAGCGGACGAGGCAAGAGAGGTCTGCCGTGCCATGTGGGAATCTCCCCGGCTGAGCATCGAACTTGCGTTCACTGCCGACAGCGCCACAGCACTTAACTGCTGTGCCACCAGGGAGGCCCGGTATTTTTTTTTTTTTTATTTTGACGAATAAGGATTTTTAATTTCCTTCCAGTGTCTCCTCTGGAGACCTGGTTTGGTTTAGATATTCTCTAGGGGCAAAATATTGATCAGTGCAACCAAGCTCTTTCTACCCCAAAAGAAAAAGAGTCTCCTACTTGCCTTACTCACCCTAGCCTTAAGAAAGGGAGAAGAGCCATTAAAATGACTTGTTTGAGATTTCAAGGAATGGGAAGAAATGGGACCGCAGGCGAGTGGGAATGTGATCTACATGGGAAATTTCTGAGAGGACACCTGCTCCTCCAACAGTCTTTGTCTCTGAGGCTCCTGGAGGTGCAGCCCCATGGGAGTGGCTTCTTATTGGAAAGTGGAGCAAAGACCTAGCACCAGCAGGGGACAGAGGGCTCTGTCTCTGTGAAAAGGACAATTGGTGGACTTTCAAGCCTAGGGGGTTAGAGGCAATGCTTATCATTTGAGCTAAATGTTTAGAAACTCAATATGGCCCAGAGTATCAATTACTTCAGACTCAGATCCTCTCCTGCTCAGAGGGCAGGACTAGCTGGGCAAGTCTCTGACATGAAACTTTCTGTGCACCTTTTAATTAATTCTGAGAAATGTGCATTCGTCTTTGAGAAAGGGAGATTGTTCTGCCAGGTAAAAGGACACAGGAGTCATCAGGCTAGCAATTTGAGTGGGACAAAAATATCGAAAGGTTCCCATGTCTGTCTCAGTTCAGGAATCCAACAGCAATGGGTTCACTCTTTAAATCATGGAGTTGGGATCTTGCTCCTCCACAAATTCCTGCCCAGAGTCTCTTCTTCAAAGACAAACATGGTAACCTCTCCTGCCCTGCCTGCCTTAGGACTTCAAAAACTGTTCTTAACTCTATGCAGTACAGTTGGTGTTTGGGAATGCAAAAGTTAACATCTAATACAGGGAACAAAAGGTCACAATGGGAATAGTGAGATCTATCCCAAAAATCTGGAATTAGAGGTGATGAAAAGGCAGGAGAGACTTAATAGAGGATGTAAGACTTGTAGTGAAAATGACAGATGGACAGAGGTTCACCAGGAAGGCAGCAGAAAGAGGGGCGCCAGTAGGAACCCTATGAGCAAAGACAGGAAGGCCCAAAAGGTCTGGGGTATTCAGACTTTACCTGGAGTTTCTAGATTTAGAAGAATAAAGGCCTTGTGGCTGGTTCTTCAGGAGAGAATCTTGGTTTGAGCCCCTCAAATCACTAGAAGCCTTTTTCCACAAACTGTTGCCCCAGGTTCTGCTTTTGATTAAGTCACTCTTCTTTAGAGCCCCATTTCTTTTCTTGGTCAGTTCTCTTTTACAGAGTCAGTTCCCTGGCAAATCTGAAACACATACCCATTCTTCCTGACAGGCAACGCTTGCTCTTTCCAAAAATGTGAACATTTGCATTCATAACTTATCTCTTGTCCACTGCAACATACATGTGAACTCATTTGCTTCTTTAGCAGGGTTGTAAGAATGACACATCCGGGAAATTCAGGAGACATACCGGATTTTAGAAAGGCACATTTCTTTTCCCAGGGTAGCCTTCTGGATAAATTGGTGGCTTATAGAGAGGCACGATATGGGAGATTTGTATCTAGTTTAATAATCAAACCCAGAAGAAACAGACCACTGGCAGATATCTATATTGGTGAGACCATTGATTCTGCCCTCAGCCCTCTCCTAGGCAACATCTTTTAAAGCCATGCCTTGAATGAAGATATAGAAATCAGCTTTCTCAAATTTCCCAATGGCTGAAACTGCGGGGGCTGAGGGGGTGGTTAGTACTAGGTGGGAAGGCTGGCAGAAATGAAAACTGCAGGCCTCTCCAAGGGCTAGCCCGGGTCAGACCCACCAAGATGAACTTCACCTGAAATGAAAGGTCCTTTGCTTGAGTTCCAAAATCACTGCACAAATACACAATGGAGATTTATGACTAGGTGGTAGCTCTAAAAGGAAAAGCAGTGGTGAGTTAAATAGGAGCAAAGACTCAGCCTGCACTAATCTGGCTTTATGCTGAGGAGGGGGAGGAGGAGGGGCAGTTTGACTGAGGGTTTACTGCTGAGATTCTACAGCCCCCCACCACCTGAGGGCTGTGTTTAGTAACTCACACTCCACTCTATTAAATGTGTTTGGGTTCCCAGCCCCTACCCATTGCCCTCTCCCCCCACCGCCCCCCCACCCCAGACTCAGCCAGGGAGCCCTTAGAAGGTAATGAGAACATTGGGAGCTTGGAGTCTGGGAAGAGCTCGGAAAGTGGAGCTCTCAGAACCTCTCCCTGCGCGGCCCTATCCCTGCTGATAAGGATGAGAGCAAAGCTGGCTGACAAGTGATTGGAAACAGGAGTCCTCAAACCCTTTAACCCTTCTCTAGGCTGCCTGAGTCTGCAGTCTAAACGCCAGGCCCATTCCTGTGTGTCCTCCTGCTCCTTGTGTCATGCTCTCTGACTCCCCCCCCCCCCCCCAGGGAGAGCGTCTTCCTCCCCCTTTTTCCTCGCGCATCCGTGACGGCTGTCCTTCTACCTGAAAAACAGTTACTACCACCACCAAATACTAAGATGCAGTCCTTCTACCTTCAGGCCACCCTGAAGGTAGGGAAGACATCAGTCTCCCTCTGGCCCAAAAGACCCTCAGCACACTTAGCCCCCATACTTCTGCCTGTCTGGGCCGCTAGTCAGCATTAGGAGCCTATGAGGTGAATGGCGGGTGGGTTTGTTGTTAGGGGAATAGAGACCCCAGGCCCACTCCCAGCAGCCTAACCCAAGTCATCCTCTGCTGGCTTATGTGTCTGTGGAGCCCCTTGGGCTCCTTCAGAGGTTACCCCCAAGACAGACCTGACTTTGCCGACTTATCTTAAAGGTCCTTCCTCGCCTAGATATTGCCCGGTGCTTAGACAGGCCTCACACTGGGACAGATGACTGGCAGCAACCAGTATGGCTGAAGGTGAGGAAAGCGGCCCCGTTTACCCTGGGGTGGGACATTAACAAGAAGCCAGGCTTACTAGTCACAGTAATTAAGTGTAAAGGAAGCTTCCTTCAGTAGAATGGAACTCAGATAAACTGCCATTATCATGCAAAGCAGCTTTGCACCTAAAAGCTCTTACTCAAACAGGCCATTTAATTAAATCCCTAATCTCCTCTGGCCAGTTCTGACCCCTTCCCGTCAGCCCCCTCCCCCCTACTTTCTTGGGAACCTCAAGATTCCATTGAAAACACAAGCCGTAAGCATGCAAAATATACCCCAAAATGGTGGCTCTGGATTTTCTTTGAGAGTCTGTTCACTGTGACCTAGGATGTCAGTTCCCTGAGGTTCAGACAGTCCTGACTGGGGTGCTGGGTGCTGACGGCAAGGGAAGCATGATGGTGGCGATCCTGGCGGTTGCCAGGCAGCAGTGTGGTGAGGAGAGTGGGCATGAATGGTGGGTGTGTCCATCCCATGGTCCCAATGGCTCCTACTCACCCATGGAGGCTGATGGCCACTTAGGATCCCCCACATGCAATGAGAAGGCTGCAATCTCACCACCGTCGAGGGAACATGGCAGCCATAACAGACTTGGATATGAAGACCCTGGTGTTAAACTAGTAAAGGCAAGGATGGACAAACTGACCTGTCTGTGGGTGTCCCCATTCCTATGTCTGAGGTTGCACTACCCACTGGTCTGAACCCCAGGAGAGATGCTAAACCTCTTAAAGAAGAAACAAGTTCTCTGGGAAAAGCCCAAAGGGATGATTTGGAGTTCAGGTTCTCTGTGTAAGTAGAGAGAGGAATCCAGGTAAAGAGAGAATGGAGTAAGATGGGATAGAGGGGAAACAAGACTGCGGAGAAGAGCACTGGCAGAGAACAGCCCGGTAGTACCCTCTGACATCTGCCAGATGCTTTAGAAATTTGTGCCTTCACTTGCGGAAAGAAGATCGAGTATCAAATGCCAGGCGCCATGACATATGTTCTCTTCAATATCAGTCTTGTAAACTAATCTTCTTTTCTCTTTTCTCCTACAGGAAAAAAACTGAGATTGAGAGTGGAGAAGTATTTTGCCCCGTGACGCACAGCTCGTGATTGGCAGAGCCTGGATTCAAACACTGGCCTCCCTTATTGAAAAGCCGATACTCCTTCTGCTAAACCACAGATCAGCCACAGGGATTATAACGTTGGAGGGAGATTAACCACGCAAGAATATTCATCGGCTCTTCTCCACAGTCTTGTTTCCCCTCCATCCCATCATAATCCATTCGCTCTTTACCTGGATTCCTCTCTCTACTTACACAGAGAACCTGAACTCCAAATCATCCCTTTGGGCTTTTCCCAGAGAACTTGCTTCTTCTTTAAGAGGTTTATCATCTCTCCTGGGGTTCAGAGAAGTGGGTAATATAACCTCAGACATAGGAATGGGGACACCCATGGACAGGTCAGTTTGTCCATCCTTGCCTTTACTAGTTTAACACCAGGGTCATCCCGCCCTCACCACCCTGTAGCAAGACCGTTTCTATCCTGAAATAACCATTTCCTCTGAGCCAGAACAGGAAGGTCTCAGCAGAAATGAGGGAATCAGTTCTCAGCCCTGCCTAAGGATGTAGCACAAGGGAGCTTGGCATGTGGGGGGTTTTGTGGGGCTCAAACCCAAGAAGATGAAGAGCCCCAGAGGAGTCTTTTCTTCATGGGGAAAAAGGGGCCCAGGGCTATGGCAGATGAGAGGGCATCTGTAAGTCATATAACAAACACCAGACCTCACCATTTTATACTTCATTCCTTTGGTGGGGGAATGCAGAAGAACCATCTCTATTTGGGAAACAGTGAAATGCAAATCACCATGATCCCTGCACTTTTTCTGTTCATTGTATGGACTCCATTGTGCCTGGAGAATGTATGGACCTTCTTTAGAGGAAGTTATATTTCTGGAAATAAGACCCTCTGGATTCATGAAACATCCCTGTTCCTGGAGATTCCCTCCCTCCTCAAATCATGGGTTTGTAAAGAGTGGGGGCCTCTTTAGGAAGGACCCAGTAAGTGTTATGAATGAATGTGAAATTGGCAGTGTTGGCAGCAGCACACTATTCAGCCCCTAAGAGACCTCCCAATCCTTTGATTCTTTAGTCCTGGGCAGGTTCTGCCCAGCTGGGTCCTGTGGGGGCCACCCTGTTCCAAAGCCAGGTGTTTTGAAAGGTCATCACTTGGAGTAACAGGTGCTGCTGTTTTGACTTCAGAAAGTCAGCCCAGGACAGAGGATGCCTCCTCCGTTCCAGGGCTAACATGGGTGGTTAAGAAAGTGGGATTTGGGACAAGACCTGTTACAGAGTCCTTTGTCTCTCTTATGGGAAAGACAACAGAGAAGAATTTTAAAAGGCTCTCTGGGTCTCCAGAACCCCTCTGGAAGCAGATGGCATGTCAACAGTTTCCAGGGAAGGCCCCAGAGGCCCCAGACCTGGAAGCCTTATTGGAATGCAATTACCCTAAGTGCTGGCTGTTAGGATGAAAAGGCAGGAATGCAATTATGGAAGGAGCATGTGGTGAGCTTCCATTGATTAACCTGTCCTGTCTGATTCCATTCCCCAGTGGATTGATTTTAGGGACCCTGAGGGTTGCCCTGTGCCCTTGGATTATGAGAAAGAAAAACAGTCTCTGCAGAAAGTGAATGCCAAAAAGCAAGGTTTGTGAGCATCAGAGGGGTAGGGGTACCTGAAACTGCCTGGGGAATGTCTTTGTGCAAATTGCAAAACGTGTGTCTAGGCAGCAGCTCTACACACATGTCCAAAGGACTCTGCAGTCCCCTAGAGGTAAAGGACTGCCAGGTCAGAGGACTGAAAGATCAATAGGCTTGTCAGATGACGCCTCCAGGAAATGTCCCTTCAGTTTTCAACTTCCAGTGGCCATGTCCAACCTGGGTCCAATTCTCACTCCCCTTGCCAACAATATCTTAGTCTCTCTGAGCCTCAGTTTCATTGGTAGCATGAAAGTAAAATAACTATACCCTAGGGTTGATAAGAGAATTAAATGACATAAAGAATGTGAAGCTCTTGTCCCAACATCTAACACTTGGTAAACTTTCAATAAATGGAAGACCTTTTTATTATGACTATTCAAGTTCAGAAAATAAAGTGGAAGTACACACCTTCTTCTGAGTGATATTTTAATCCCAAACTCATAGTCTAGATTCTGTGGGAAAACTGTGGCCAGACCCTTCTCCAGAACTGAGTGAGCCATGAGGTCCAGGGTCTCTGGACACTGCTTCCTTGAACCTTCCCCAGTGAGAGAACATTGAGTACCTGGGTGGTGCAGGTGCAGTGGAGGGTTACCTGGACCCAGGCTAGAGTCATGACCAAACTGATTCATCAGTGGAAGTTTCTGGAAATTTCAGTCACTGAAGTGTTCTGCCTTTTTGTGATACTACAGCCATACACTCAGTTGAAATAGACTTCTATATCTTAACAGGCCCTAGAACAAGATTAACCTAAGGCTCAGCATCAGCAGAATGTCTACTCTGGGATTAGGGAAGCAAAAACAAGTCTCTTCTCTTTCCTCTATATTAAGATGTTTTTATTGTCTGTATGTTTGATACTTTGATCTCTGGGGCCTTACTGACACTAGAAAGATTGTCCCTTTCAGCATTAACCAATTCCTAGAGAGAAAGAGTCACCTACCAGCACACCTTTCCCATGCACACCCCATAATCCATACCCCCAAAGTGCCAAGGTACTATCCCAAACCCTAATCTCCCCAAGCTCAGGGACCAGACAATTATTGACACAGTAGGACAGCCCTATGCCCCAGAGCCTGCTGAAAATACTCAAACTAGCCAATCACAAATCTGCTTACCCTGCCTGCCCACTCCTTCCCAGGTTCCCCCTTTGCCTCCTGGCTGATCCTGGTGCTTTGCATATGCTCCCCCCCATAGTGTGGTGTGCCCCTTCTCTGAAGCCTATGAATATAACAAACTCTCTTTTCAGTAGCAATCATCTACTCATCTGTTGGCCCCACCACCTTCTTCGCCTCACATCTTCCCCTCCTCCAAGATCCTCAGGGCTCTCCCACAGAGGAGACACCTGCCCCAGGTATCTCCCGCCCCAGCCTCAATTGCTGCAGCCTCCTTCCCGCAGCCCCGGGTTCCCACTCATCACCCAAGCCTCCTCCACCTGCAGAGTTAAGAAGCCGTGAGATCCCAACTGCAGCAGGGGATTCTAGAGGGGAGGGCCCTGGGAAGGTCTTTATTTCCTGACTCCCAGGAGAGAACACACCCAGAGAGCAGAGAGGAGTTGGCTCTGGGGTGTACACTCAATTATTCATCAATTATTCATTTATTCATTAATCATTCATCCCCCACCCATCAATCATTCATCTACTTATTTATTCTTCAGTTTGCACCTCTTTCTTGCTTTGGTGGCCACAGATGTTGGTCCTCTCCTGCTTTGATCTGTCCCATTTCTGTGGCAGCTGCACAGCAGAGGCCTTCAGATGTCACTTTGTGAGTTACCTGGCTGAGAGGGTGTCTCCCTCTCAGAGGAGCCTAAAACAACCCAGAGGACAAAAGAGAGCTATCCCCTGCCTACAAATCCTTCCATTGCAAGCTCTGGCCTTCAGGTCCACGGGTCAGTGAGCAGGGCGACAGAGGGGTCTGCTGGGCCGAGCCTCACAGCTGCTGGAAAAGCTCTTTTCTGGACCTCTTAGGAAGCAGGGGGCTACAGAAGACCCTAAGCCTCCAGGCCTGGCTGTGAGGCCAGTCTCAGCATATTGGGAGTCCAGAGAAAATGGTGTCAGGAGATTCTGAGGCTAGTTAGAGCCCTAAGCTGTTAGCCACCTGACAGTTGCCCAGTTTCCACCCACCTAACGCATAGCACCCCACCAATCTACTCTCACCTAGTCAGAAGGCCTTTTACATAAGTCAGATCATGGCCTAGCTCTGCTCAAACCCCCGCCATGTTTTCCCACTCACTGGGGCAGTAGCCGAGGTACCACATGATCTTGTCCTATTTGTCTCTCCCTCCCTCCCTTTAGGCCCCATTGGCTTCATTCTTCCTCAACTTGCCAGTCATACTCCTACCTTAAGGCTTTTGTCCTAAGTTGTGGAGTTCTAAGAGTGTTTCTGGGACTCCCTTGAAAGTGGCTCACTTTCTCATCTCCTTCCAATCTTGGGTCAATGTACATCTTCTTCTCCATGACCTACCTTGATATATAATATTTTTAAAAGTACAAAGTATACACCTTTCTTCCTCCTCAGCATTCATCACCTTCTAATGTGCTATTTAATTTGTTATTTCTGCTGTTTGTTTTCTGTCTCTGTGTGTAACCTCCAGAAGGAAAGGGATCTTAGCCTATCTTCTTCACTGATGTCTCCCAAGGGTATGTCCATGAATGCCTGATACATGACAGGAGCTCAATAAAACATTGGATGGGTGGGTGGATGGATGGATGGGTGGATGGATGGATAGATGGATGGGTACATAGATGGGTGGGTAAGCGCTGGGAAGCCACAGGCTGTGGAATTTCAGCTTCCTAGGGTAGAATTTAGAAGGCCCACAGTGGCCATCTATCAGCTGTATTGAGGAGAAAGGACCCAGGCAAATTGCCCACCCACTGCCAGGGAGGGAAGGTAGGCAGCAGTGTCGGTGAGGATTGCGCTAACTCGAGATGCCAGCTCTGTGCCGCTCTGGGGCTGGCCAGCGCTCTGGATGTCATTAGCTGATTTGTTCTGCTCTGCAGAATGTACTTTTCGTATTTAGGCAGAAAAAACAGCTTTCGGTCCTCGTGCCCTTTCTTCTGTGAGCTGTAGCACATGGCCTGCTTATTATGAATTAATCCTCTAAAGAGCATGTTCATTATTCTAATTTAATTGTGCTTCGTTTCAGAAAATAACTAAACCCAGTGCGGAATAAACTCCAACGCTGATCGGTTTTCAAGAAGTTAACCTAAGACAAAATACTGCTAGAGGGCAGCAGCAATTTGGAATCATTAAAGGGAACCCATGTAAATAATAAAAACAAAACTAAAATGCAGAATTAAATTAAGGAATAGGAAATTAAATTTGTGAATCTGATCTGAAATTGAGGCCCTATATGCATAGGCTTACCCTGACTTGGCTCTTTGCTCAGGAGTGCTGGGGCAGGGAGGTTCTGCAGAATTCCCCAGTCCCGGGAAGTGGCAGCAGGAAGCTTACAGGCCTCCCTTCTGGGTGACGGTGCTCTGCTTTGGCAAGAGGGACATGGGCCAGTGGGACAGAAAAGGGGCTCCTCTCCTGTGGAGTATGCCCCCCCCCACCAAGGAGGATGAAAGACACACTGTCACAGTTACATCTGGATGACTCCTGGTGACTGGGGAAGGAGAACCAAGCGCCTGCAGCCAAGAGCCCAAGTTCCTGGAAGAAGCACAGGAAATAAGGCAAATGGGTGCAGGCTGGCTGCAGCAAGTTGCTAGGAGCATTCAGCTGTGGGCAGAGCAGCCTCTGTAGCCCTGTTCCACCCTGTGCTTCTGCCACCCTCCCTTAGGTGACCCAGCTAAGGTCAGGGACCGAGGACTTGCTCCCTGACACAACAGTGGCCCTGAAGCAGGATCCTCCGGCCTCTCTGCTACCCTCGCAGGGAGACCGCAGACTTGCAGGCTTCAAGCTGATGACCTAGAAGCGCCAGGCACAGAGTTGATATCACGGCTCAGACTTCATTCCGTGGTGTTCCAGAGTTTATAGGCCTTGTCTCTGGATGTCTTCTCTCCCCCACCCCCACTCCCCCTCCCACCACATCCCCTTCCACTCAGCTCTCTTACTGTCTTTCTACTTCCCTCCCTTCTCCAAATGAAAAGAGTTCAGCTTTCACAGTCAAACAGATGGGTTCCGGACATAGTTCTTTCTCTTACTTGGTGCTGGAGCTTGGCTATCTCACCTTTCTTAACCTCAGTTTCCTCATATGTAGTAATAACTCCCTCTTCATTTTGATACAAGAATAAATGAAACAGGGTTAGCAGGCACTTCCACTACTTCACTGGCAGCTCGTCAGCACATGCTCACATACACTCTCTGCACACAGACACACACGTGCACACACTGGCTCCATCCTCTGCCTGAAGCCTTAGGCTTTGTTTCTAGAATGCCACCTCTAGTTGAAAAAGAAAGGTCTGGTCAATCAACTGCTTGCCTTGATTCACAAAGGCAAACTTTCATACAGATGGCCATATCTCAGTATCTAAATGAAGTTTCCCCTTTCCATCTTTATTTTGGATTCTACATTGAAAAATAAGCCATCTCGAGCCCTTTCTTGAAACAAAGAGGGAGTATAAATGAGCAAAATAAGTATTTCAGAAAGGACAAAGTTACTTTTTTCTTAATTCACATCCTGAAGTTCTGATCAAAGAAATTAGGCACATAATTTAAACAAGTGTTTATTGGTCAGTTAATCACTAACTGTTAGTTATTAATAGTTAATTATTAAGTTAATTATTGCAGCTAAATGTATCATGTTGTAAAACGGAGATAACAAGGGCAAAAGGGTTGCATTCTTTTGAATCCCTGATGTCACTTTACTAACTGCCCTCAGAGAACGTGCTAGATCTCTTGCCCACCCTGTGATTTGTACCAGCAAATTGGGGCACCATTACATACAGCCAATCTCTATTCTTAGAACAAGCCCAAAACCCCATGACAGAAAAATATTTTTCAAGACACTTGTTAAAGAGAGTAAAGCAGACTTTATTTGGGGAGACGTAAGGGGGTAGCTGCTACAATGGAGTTTTGTAATAGGGAAGAGAATTGGGCTCAAGTCCAAATACCACAAGGAAAAGTGAGAATTGATAACCAAGGAGTAGGGTGAGGGGGTAGGTGGTTGGAAAATGACTAAGAGGAAGCACCAGGTCTAAGGGAGGATTCTGGTTAAAACTACTTAACAGGATCCTTTCTGATGGCATACCACAGCACCCGGGAGACTGGAGAATGGAATCCCAGTCAGATATCGAGGATGACTCAATATCAAGAGAGGGTAATTCTGACTAATCTGACTTAGCAGGATTCTTGCTAAAATTAATCAATTAACATGAACATGGAAGCCCAAAATTCAGGACCCAGTTCTGAAGAGAGTTGAGGGGAGACTGAGCAGAGTTTGGTCAGGGAGAATCTTTATCACCCTCAAACAGAGACATAGTGTGGACCCAAGACTAGCTGAAGACCACCTGTGGTGTCAATGGAAAGGAAACAGGGGAGCCAACCTTCTGATGTTGCCAAGGCCCTGGGAGGCAGAGTTAACCTGAAGGGAAGGACCAGGCTCAGGAAGGCCACCATAGTGGCCTGCACCTAGTTGCAGAGGCAAATACTACAAAATGACCTCTTGGTTCTTTAAAAGTTAGTTTAAGAAAAAGGCATCAAATCTCTTAGACATCCAAAATGCATGCCATAAAACCTTGTCCTTCAGAACCGATCTCATGGGGTTTAAATCTAGGAGGCTAGAGTGAGTTTAATCAGTTCAACAATTTCTGTATGTTTGATACCAGAAGACACCTCAGCATCCAGAAGATGAACCAATCTGCTCAGGAGGACATCTGTGCAGGAGGAGCTTCTCCTTGTTCAAGAAGACTCAAGTCGTCTGTCCAACAGAACAGCTTCTAATGTGACTATGCCTCCAAAGACTAAATGGGTTTCTCTCAACCAACCAAATTCCCTTCCATATTAAGTTTATATTACTTGGGCATATGTGATCCAACCACACATAAAACTCATTCACCTGTGGATCCCTCTCCCCATTGGATAATAATAATGTAGTTGATAATTGTCAACAGTCATTGAGAGCTTACTCCTTGCCAAACATCTGTTCTAAGTACTTTGTAAGAATTAGATCCTTTAACACTCATAGTAACCATGTGGCATAGGTATTATTGTCACCATTCTATAGATGAGGAAAATGAGGCCCAGAGAAATCAAGCAACTTGCCCATTATAACAAAGCAAAGCAGCACCAGGGTTTGAGCCCAGACAGTGTGCTAAAGACTGAAGCCTCCTCCTAATCATGATACAGCACTTCCTTATAGTCATCAGTTCTCACTGTCCACAAATCTATCCATAGTGACCCCAAATCTAGGCCACATGAAAAATAAAGTTCACTAGGTCTTCGGTGATGCCCATCTGTAAAGCAGACCTTTGTTTTCGAAATGCTTTCCCACTATTTTCTCCCCTGGCTCTTATGGGTGGGTCTTCGTGGTTATCCTTTACTTTTGCAAATATTGTGGCCTGGTTCTGTGAGATGCATGGTTTATACACAAAACAAGGCCTCGTTCCATTTCATGGGTTTGCATCTTAAAACCAGCGAGGGCAACAGAGGTTTGGCAAGTGGGAGAATGCTCCTGGAGAACGTAGCCCTGTCAGAGTGCAGAGACACGTTTAAATTCCAGACCCTGGTCTTTAAGATACACATCTGCAGTGGGCCTATGTATTGCGATAGATGAAAACAGAAATGGTTTTCTGTTGTATCTATATTAGTAGATTTGACCTACCATCGAAGCAACAAAGACTGGAAAATTAAAGGTGATTTGATATTAGCCTCCAATTCATATTAGAAAAAGTAACCGCTCTTGCGGTTTTCCTCACAGAGGTGTCTTTATTCATTTGACATGCCTTTAATAACTAATTCTAGTTGTCTGGTTGCCAAGAAAGATTTCCTACGGGCAGACTTGAAAGTGACTCGGAACTCTTTGCATGCCCGGCTTCAAATGATCCCAGAACAGCAAACATTCAGCTTCCCTCCAGACTTCTGAAGTGTGGGAATAACATGAAAGAATGAACAAGAATCACTCTGCAGCCCGCATATGCTAGAAGCAGAGCTGTCTGGCAGAGGTTGCAGCTGGGTCTACATGGACCAGGCGTAGTGAGATTTGGAAATAATAAGAATTTGATCCACAGAGTCAGCCAAACCAAATGATTTATTTCAAAAAAATAAACCTACTTGGGGTCAGAATGATCAGGTCAGTCATAAACAGGCTGAATTTTCCTCTGTCTGTGTAGACCCAGAGTGGGCAAGAAAGACAGAAAACCACAAGTGCTCTCCTAAGGACACAGCCAAAGAGCACATACAATGAATATGTATAAATATTCACTGCTGTGATATTTTGTTCATCTCTACATCTCTATGGCTGGCTAAATGGATGACATATACAATCCTATTTAACTGTCACAGCAGTTCTACCTATGAAGTGACTATCCTATTTCACAGATGTGAAAACTGAGCCTCTGAGCAGTAAATGACTTGTCCAGGACATGTAGTTCAGGGAGCAGAGATTGGCTAGTCTTCATGAAGCATTTCCCTTTTCCTCCTGGGCACACAACTAGAAGTGATTTCCAGGCTCCTTGGACTCAATTCTGACCAATAGAAAGTGGGTGGAAGTGACGTAAGTCATTTCCAGTTCTGGGGCATAAAACCTGTCTTCACATAATTCTATTTCTACCCAGTGGCTGAATGGAGTGGATGCTAAGGACCTAGAGGAAGGTAGAACCTGAACTTGGAAGAAATTAGGATCTTCCAATACTGCTTTTAGCAGAGTTCCTTCCTCATCACCATTCTCACAGTGAATGGTGATATGATGTAGAAAGACGCTTTTATCACGGGAAGTCAGTGAAATTTGGTGAGTGTTGGAGCCAGCCAGAAGCCCAAACTGATTAATATAATTGATAACCCATTTCCAAACTCTCAGCCCCTTCCTTGTCTGGAGCTACACTGGGTCTGATCAACCTTTCCCTTTAGAGAGGAGATTTTAAACCTTTTTCATGAGTCTCATTCTTCTCCCTGTTCTGCTGAAACTACGGAGGTGATTTCTTAGCTTTCCAATTTTCTGCCTACGCAAACACATTTCTAAATTTTAGAATCTGATCAAAGCTTCTCCTTCTATCTCTTGGTTAACCCCTCCCCATGTGGGGCTCTGGCCCTCTGGTTGTCTTTGAGTCTTCCTCTCACAGACTCATCCAGTTAGGAGCATCTCCCACTCTGCCCTGCCCTTCCTTTCTGCAGCCAGTGCTCTGTCCTGACCCTCATCAGTCTCATCTAGGGCAATCATAACACCCTCCAAACTTATCTTATCCCCTCCTGCCCATCATCCTATTGCTTCCAAAAGAATCTTCCTAAAATAGATCTGGTCCCAGAATCCCCTGCATTCAATTTTCCAAGTCCAGCAATATTTAAAATGCAAATGCCCTCTGACCAAGCAATTTCATGTCTATGGATTTACATACAAATGCACGACACGATTTACATACAAAGATATTCACTGCATTATTGTTCAAAGTAGCAAAAGACCAGAAAGACCAAATGTTCATCAGTTGAGTCTTATTTAATAAACTGTGGAACACAATATGTTCCACTGACAAATGCCAAGCTCTATAGTTAAGTATAACGAGCAAGATATATGTCAGCCAGTCCCATATCTTAGCAAAATAATATGTTAATACTTAGGCTTAAAAACTATTGGGAGATATATTCATTTGGAAACATAGTACATGTTTCCAAAGACATGTAATATCTCTGAAAGAATGCACAAAAACCAATGATAGTTCTTTCCAGAAAGGGAACTGGGTGGATGGGGTTGTGGGGAGGGGTGGAAGAGAGATGTGAAGGAGACTTACTTTTCACTGCATATCTATTTATCTTGTTTGAAGATTTTACTCTACACAGATATTACTTTTAAACATTCTAATAAAACCTGACTTTCCAGTACTTATTTGATAAAATCCAAATCCCTTAGTACGAAAGGAAAGATTCTACAAGTTCTGGCTACAACATGTCTTCCCGCTTGCTCCCTCACTCCACCACACTGTTCTTGAACAGTCCTGGTGTTCGTCATCTCTGTGTCTTTGTTGAGGTCTCTCCCTCTCCTGGAAAGTCCCCTTCTGCTCAGCAGAAACTAATCTTATCTACTACCTCGTTTGTTTTCTTTATAACTTTATATGTGACCCTTTATCCCAGTTTGCTA
This sequence comes from Scalopus aquaticus, assembly GCA_004024925.1. NCBI lineage: Eukaryota > Metazoa > Chordata > Mammalia > Eulipotyphla > Talpidae > Scalopus > Scalopus aquaticus. The sequence goes on along the minus strand of PVIJ01003381.1, from coordinate 88,081 downwards.
TGCATTAGAGGTAGGTTTCTATCTCTCTTACAAGATAGTATGAGGTCTTACACATAGAAAGTGTTCGAAACAGGCTAGTGCCTTGAACACAATTTATAATTCTGTCTCAACTCCAGAGAATAACCGGGAGGAAGCAAGGGATGGACTCACCCTTCCCTATAAATAAGGAGCAGGCTCTGAAATCTCCCCTTTCAGTCTGGGGACTGGTTCACTTCAGTAATACATTTCAACTTGGGATATTCTACGAGAAAGGGCCTCCTTCCTCTGCTTCACACCCAAGGCCACTCCTCCTCTCCCCATCTCTTTGCCCAAAGACCCACCAAGTCAATAATGCTGCCAAGCTCAGGAGTGAGCCTTAGCTCTGTGGAATCAGGCCAGGGAGAGAGATGTCCATTGCCCTGGACCACAGTCTGGGGTTTAAACTAGTTGTCACAATTATTTGAAGCCTATTAAGTTTATTTATGTTCCAAAGCAGGTCCACTAGAGAAGAACCCTTATAGTCGTAAATATCAGGGCTGCTGTTCTCCAGACACAGCTGGGCCTCTAGGCCCCTCCCCTTCTCAGCTCTGCAGACCCTGCATATAGGATGAGCCCTGTGCTCCAATTCAGTGCAATTTCCATACCCTGTCTGACCGATTCTGCAGGCCCGGTCAGCAAAACACATGCTTCTAGACACTTAAGGGGCGCGGGCGCAGTGTATGAGCAAGACTCAGTTATTTGTGGGAGGGATAGTCTTCCAGGCTTGCGCAGTCAAATGCACAAGGTTCAGGTGCCCAGGCATCCAGGCTTTCTCCTCAAAGAAACTTGGGGACTGAAGGATGGACACTGAGGCGTGGGCACATCTGGAGGCTCACCCAACCCCAATCTAGACCTCCTAAGAGGACAAAGGGCTGGTTTCATGTCTGCCAGAGATGAACTCGGAGTTCTTGGGTTTCCTCTCTCCACTCATCACTGTGTCAGAAGAGAACATCTAGTTCTAAGAGCCAGCGTTTTCCAAAGTGTATCACTCTGTACCCTGGTCTTTTAAGATTCTCCATGAAAAAGCAAAGCAGATTCTGCAGTCAAGCTGTTGAAGAAACACTGAATATTAGATCCTCCTCTGGGAGACTCACAAGCATATTTACATATTAAAGGGCCTGAGAATTCCTGTTTAGCCCAGTGTGCTCTATAGTGGGCAGAAGAGCTCTTTTTGGTGATACCTATGAACATCTCTCCAAAGGAGTGTTCTGTGGAGGACATTCTAGGAAAAGCAGCCTTTAGAGATCTGTGTGTACCCCCAAAACCTTCACTTCAGCAAGTGCTTCCTGAGCTCTAACATTGTGGAGGAGGGGGAACTCTGCTCTTATCTCCTACTTGTTCTCAAGTCTGGCCACACACCTGCCCTTGAGAACGTGTTCTCTCTCCATTGGCTAGTTCTTTCTCCTCTCAGGAGGCAGGCAGGGAGAGGGTCAATTTCAACTTCAGCCAATTCATCTATCTGCAGTTTGGTCCTCCAGCTGCATCCAATGGCTGATTTAATTTTTATGGTCACATGTGTATAAAGAGAGAGTTTGAAAATTTGCAATTTGTGCTTCTTCTCAGACTTTTCTTCAACTTTATGTCTTCCAGGAATCCCCATCTAATCAATCAGAGTATGTGCTGTTGGTTTACGGCAGGATTGTCCAAGTGTGGTCTCTGAATCAGCATCAGCAGCATCTGGGAACCTGCTAGAACACAAAAGCTCAGACACCCACACTCGCCAGCTGAATTGGACACTCCCAGTGTGAGGTACAGCAATTTGTATTTTAACAAGTCCTCCAGGTAATTCAGACAAAAGCCATCAATCTAGGGGTTTGGAAGTCTCTTTATTTGAACAGTTTCTACTCTAGTACATTCATTTTCTATGAGTGTTTTTATTTATAGCACGCTTGATTCCAAAAAGGAAAGGATATGGACAGCCCATACTAAAATACCCCTGTGCTATCCCACTGAAAACCCATTTACAGGTAAACACCCTTCTCTCCAATAACTGCACTTACCCCTCCAGGTCTGGGTCCCGGCCTCCTTGATTACTCCTAAAATGTCAGCTTCCTCTCTCTGCCTGCCCCCTTCCTCCTCCTCTTGTTTTTTTCCCCTCGTATTTATACTATATAATTTATAAGCTTTTATTTTTTATTTTTAAAAAAGATTTATTTATTTATGCATACAAGAATTGGGGTGTAGGCCAGAGGTGCTGGGTGGTGAGAGGATTCACCAGAGACAGAGTGGGGAGCAGAACAGGCAGATCTACTGAAATACACTGCTGAGGGGAGCAGCAGGTGAGGCAGGAGAGGTCTGCTGCGCCATGTGGGAAGCTCCCTGGCTGGGGATCAAACTTGTGCTGCAGTGGCTCTGGATCGCTTCATAGTACTGAGACTTAACCCATTGCGCCAGCAGGGAGGCCCTTGTAAGCTTTTATATTAATTTTTTCCTTCCCTCCTAGAATGTCAACACCATGGAGTAAGGTTTTTCATCTTCTCTGTTTCCTGCCTTAGCCCCAGCACTAGAATGACTCCTACCTCAATACAGATTTGCTGGATAAATGAAATTAGCATAAGGAGGTAGCTGAGGTCTGTTGCCACGACTGAACAGTTTTACTGGAGCTTCCTGGCAGACAAAGAGTTACAAAGACCTCTTTACCTAATAACAGGAAATCAGATACTCATTGTAAGCACAGAATCAACTGAGACCCTCCTTTTTGCCCTGAGAGTTCCTGGGTTGAGGAAGGGAACTCTTCCTGAAGGCTCCTCTTTGGAGGCTCTGGCCCTGCTGGCTGCAGCCAGGGCTCTCCTACAGCCCCCAGCTTGGACCAGCTTCCACCCCAGGGCCGAATCAACCCTCCAATCAAGGGAAGTTTCTCTTTTTTCTCCCCAGTGAGAAGTGGGCAGACTCCTGCCCACAGATGTCTGTGCTGAACTCATCTCCTGGCAGGAGACACAAAAGGGCACAAATTACAGGAAAACGTCTGCTTGTTTAATCAGCTTTGTAGGTTGCATGTGGAGGGGCCCGAGGGGAGGAGTGGAGAGAGCATTCAACCATACTGAGTTCTTTCTCAAGAGGCTGGAAGGGTAGCTCCCCCCCTCGGAAGAATGTATCCAGCACTGATAAATTTATAAAGTATTTGACCTTTAATCAATCCTAATATTTTCAATCCACAGAGCCTTCTTAAATGCCTACAGTCCTGCCCCTGGACCCCAATTCATCACAATTACTGCTCCCACTGTCGGAGGCAGTGCAAGAAACGGCGCATGCTGACGTCCAATATTTTATCACTAATAAAGAGAAACATCCCAAGTATTTGCACAGTTCTGATATTTTCCAGCCCCGAGCCCAGGAAAGGGGGGAGCATGTTGATTTATGCTCACTGCCTAGCCTTGTTAATTGCCCTTCTCAGCTTGAGCCTCTGCTTCATAGTCACTGACATAGGTGAGCAGAGAGCTGGAAGAAGACAGCAGGCAGCCTGGGAGGGGCCTGCAGAACACACAGTAGGCCCTTACTCAGCACCTAGTCAGTGGTGTGGAGCATTATAAAGGGCAATTTTAAAAAAATCACAATTTGGCCAGTACTTGCCTACACTCTTAGCTTTGTAAATAGATCCAATGTTTATGAGAAATTTTGTTCCAGTTGTTGCCATGGCTATGATCCACACCCACACCCCCCACCCCCCTCGATTTCTTGTCTCCCCTTCCTGCCTCTCCCACAACCCCCACCCCCAATCCCTGGGTGGTGTCTGTCGCCCAGCCCCCTTCCCTTCTCAGTTCAAGGCCCTCCCTCTTGATCTCCCAGCTCCAAGCAGAGAGAAGCTCAGTTTCCAGCCACAGCATTCAGGCAGCCCATGGGCTGCGTCTACATGGCACCCAAACATCTGGATGAAATGTAAACAAAACAAGCAGATGTTTCTCCTTCATTATAGCAGGTGCCTTGGCAGAGGCCTGGGCCTCGGGATATAGGGAAGGTCCTTCTCTGAGATCCCTGAGGGAATCTGGAGGTAGTCACTCGGGCCTCACAGAGAGGAATGAGCAGAGGAAGTCCAACACCCCTAGGGAAAAACGGTGCTGGCAGCAGATGATGGCCTCTGTGTGGGCAAGATTGGGAACTGCGGGAAGGAGGAGGAATAGGAGGTACAAAATCTCTCTTTGGTTTCACTGTCACAAAGGGTTTACTGAGTCTTCACATTCCACATCACTGCCTTGAAGGAAAACAAAGTGTCCTGAAGAAATGAGAAAGGGCCTTCTTATCCTCAGGGGCTATGTGGAAGAGGAGCTGAGCTCTAGGGAAAGATGATGGCCCAGGACTTAGAGAATGGTGCGTTTAGATGGTGATCTGTGGTTTAGAAAATGGCAAAAGTCTACTGTCTCTCCCTATTTACTGACAAGGAAACCAAGGGCCAGTCACATTAGACTTATAAAGGTGGGTTGAGATACTTATGAAAGAAATAATAGAAGAACAGGGGGACAGAGGACCAGGATCAAAAGATTAATTGGTCATCATTTGCCTTTTTATCATTCCCTCCATCTTCTCCATGCTGACTCTCTGTCACACTAAACACACTCCCCTAATCCTTTCTCTGACTCCTACAGCCCTGTGTGTAACACCAAACACACTCCCCCAGTCCTCTCTCCCAAGTCCCAATCTTGTGTGTAACACTCATCACACTCCCCCGTCCTGACCCCACTCCCCCAGCCCTGTGTGTGACACTAAACACTCTCCACCAGTCCTCTCTCTGACTTCCTCAGCCCTGTGCATAACACTGAACACGCTCCCCCAGTCTCCTAGCTCCCCTGAGTGTATCACTAAACACACTCCCCAAGTCCTCAGCCACACTGGGGAGGCCCATTCCTCGGTTGTATGGGTGAGGCACTACCACTCCACTTCCGTGGCCCCCCCATAGCTGTTTGTCAAACCAAACACATTCCTCTGGGCTCATTTCCTTGGGAGCAGCTGTTTTACCCTACTATCTCCAGAGAGACCCTCCGTGACCCTCTACTCCCCAGCCCAGCACAAACAAGCATTGTTGTATGTGAATGGAGAGGGGAGATCCAGGGCAGCAATCGAAGGGGTGTTGCTCCTAGCTCCCCCATCCCTCTGCTGATTGTTGGATTTTGTGCTGAAAGAAGATATTTTCCTTTGACCTCAGTGTTCCTGTCTGTGAAACGGAGCTATAGTTTGACACCAAGCTACCCGGGACCCTGAGGGATAGGCTCTGATTGCCATAGGGAGTTGTGAACTCAGCACCTGGATTGTGCTGAGGACCAGGTGGGGCAGTTTAGAGGGAAGAGATTACATTTTGATAGAGAAATAACTTTTTAGTTTTGTTTTGCTCATTTTTAAAAAATGAAACCGGAAGAACGAAGCAATGCCCCCAAGGTTCTGTGTTTGCCAAGGAAAAGCTTTCACCCCCAAAACCACAGCAACCCCTGAAAGAAATGGAGGGCTTTTTTTTTTTAACCCATGTTTTGAGGGGAAGGAGTAGGAATCAGACACAAAGAAAACTGAAATACGGGTGATCCAGTCCCCCTTCCCCCAAGTAGCCTCGTATTTTAGCATCATGGGCTAGAAGTTTATAGGAATTCTGGATCCATGGTTTCCTATGGTCGCTTTTACAGATCTTGTTAATTTATTACCCGTGGTTACACTTTTAATGGAAATCATGAAGAAATGGCAAAGGAAACATGAGCTAATTTTTTTCCAGTGACACATTTCACTGCTATTTAAATAGCCGTTTCGCCAAACCAAACACAGTGCTTACAGCCAGCGGTGACACATGAAGGAGATCACTGTGGCCGATCCTGCCGGCGGCATCCAGAACAGGCGAGACTTTCTCTCAGCTTCCCCAAGGGCCGGACGCCAAGGAGGTAGGCTGCGGGGAGCTGGAACCTGGGACACAGCTGGAGCCCCAGTGCCCAGATGACTACAGCTCCCACCCCCTCCCAGGCTGGGCTACTTCTCCTCCCTGGAACCCACTCCACACCCCCCAGGAGGCCTTGGGGTGACTGTTTTCCCTACCAGCCTGGGAGGCCCCCCAGGGAACAGGCCACAACCAGGCCACCAGCAAAGCTGCCTGATTCTTACTGATGAATGATTTGCTCAGAACATTATCGGGTTGTATAAAACCAGAGAAAGACTTTGGGGGAAGCCTGTCCAGCTCTGTCCCAGTTGTGTGGTAGCAGTGGCCATAACTGGGATTGCACTTGCACTGAGTACCTTTGTTGAGCCAACTCAGAGTCTCTGACTTCTCAGAAACACTGGCCTCTGAAGCTGGCTTGCTCCCTGACTCTGGGGCTCTTATGTCACCAAGTGTTTATTAACTTTTCAAGAAGCCAATTGAGAACTGTGGCATTTGGTGACAGAAAAGCTTGGGCCTGAGCTGCTGGAGAAGGAGGAACAGGCCCACATGGGCTCCGGCCATAGCTGGTGCAGGGAGGCAGTGGAGGTGCTGGTGGCCAGGGAAACTTCATAGCAGCTATGTCAGAACACAGGACTTTGAAATGCAGCGAGATAGAGGGAGGCAAAGTCCTTACAGCCTGACACTGGTCCACGGAGACCTTGAATCACGTGTGCAGCTTCAGGGGCCCTGCTGAAGTGGCACCAGTTCTCACATGAGCTTCTCTGAGGAGCAGTGGGGTGGGAAGAGGTGAGCCAAGAGAGGGTCCAAAATGGGGAGAGAACAGCCTGCCGAAAGGAGACCTAGTCAGCAGAAACTGGGATTTCAGCTCCAGCCAGCCCCTGCTGGTTCTTGAACCAATCTGGCTACCTCTCTGTTCCCCCCCCCAAGGAACACCCTGTGATCCCAGAGCCCCCAGCGAGTGTCAAAGTAGGCAGAGCAGAGGGGTTATGACAGAACGCGGGCAGCCGGCCTGCTGGCACACTGGGAGAAACCACTCTCCCTTCCCAGGGAGAAAACCTAGTTTAGTGAGACTCGGGAGAGAAGTTAACTGTCGTCTTCCCTTTGCCAAAAAGTATATTAAATTCACTGACCACATTTTTCCAAACCCAGCACAGAGGACATTCGATGCAATGCAGACTGGCTGGGCTCTGGTGCGCTGGGCACCCCACACATTTCATTTTGCATTATTAATATTTAAACCAAAGCAGCTGTTCTCTGCACAGGCAGAGCCCAGAGCCTGCCCAAGGCTCCTATGGAGACTTCTACCTGGGACCAAATACCAGCTAGGAAGCCCCTTGTTGACCTGCAGACCTTGGGCCTCCTAGGGTGAATTTCCCCCAGAGTCATTCATTGATCTGTGGGGACATTTCTGGGACACTTCTGGATGAGGGGGGTTTGGTGTTTCATTAGCAAGAGCAGATTCTATTGATCTGGCTTAGCTGAGATTCAATCAGGTCCACCTGAGCTGATTTTTGAGAGGAGTGAAAGTATCTCTTTGAAACACTAGCCTCCCTTCTGAGCCGTCTGCTCCAGTGTTAGGCACTCTGGGTTTTCACATGGTCTCCCCAACTATTTCCTTTTCAAAATAAGAACAATTGTCATATCAAGCTTCTGTATCTTGGAGCCTGGGGTCCTCCTCCTGGGCATTTTCAAGTGAAAACCTAATCTCTAAACCTGAGTAAAGAGACTCTTGCCATGTCCCAGACACACCAAACACTGTCCCTCCATAGACAGCGATTACTTCTACTTTGCCTTTGACGTCCCAGGACAAAAGTCTCCTCCTCTCTGCTACCACTTTCCCCCTCAGGATAAAATAACTACTTACTCCTGTCTCCTCTCATAACGCTACATGTCTTCCTCTATTTTGGTATGTATCTAATTATATTATAAGCCCTTCTTTCTATACTTATAAAAACAAATATATATTAAGTGTTTTCTAACTACAGGATGCTTTTGGTAGAATTATATATCATGTGATTCTCACAATAACCCTAGGAGGTGGGTTCTATAATATCCCCATTTTACAGTTGACAAAAGTGAGGTTTAGAGGTGGTGAGCAGCTTGCCCAAGGTTATATAACTAGGAAGTATCTGCCCCCCATGTCCAACCCCCCAAAGACTGCAAGCTCCCCAAAGAAGGGGCCATGTCTTGTGCATCCATGGCTACCAAGTACCATGTCTCATTAAAAGTATTCAAAACATATTTGTTGAAATGAAAATAAAATTAAATAAGTCAAGCAGAAGCTTTTTCCCAGGCCAGGAGCTGTTGAGAGATCCTGATGTCATCATTTCCTTTAAACAACTGCACCAACCCTAGCTCCTAGAGAAAGAGGAGTAAAAACTGTAAGCCAGACTGGAATTCAAATTCAAGTTTGACCTGAGTTTAAACTAGTTGTGTCCCTGTTTGCCATTTCCAAATTAATGAAAATAATAATACCAACTTAATTTAATCCTTGCAATAATCAGTTCAGTCCTGCTTGAGCTGAATTAGAGAAGGAAGGAGGTTATGGTACATGGAAAAGTTGCAAGCATTAAATGGAGTGATATGTGGAAAGCATCTAACCCAGCTCTTGCCACATTACAGACACACAAGTAAGTGGCTTGGGATATGGAAGTGCTTTGATGGCACCGAAGACGACAATGTGTTAGAATTCTATAGGGTTCCACGAAGTACAACAACATGAATCCCCTTGAACCCTCACCACTCTGAAAGCCAAATATTGCCATCATGATTCTATTGTAGACAACTAGTGCTGTACATTAAGCCCCATATTCCCCCCTCAAACTTGGTGACTTAAAAAGAATATTTCCTGTCATTTAGTTCCGGCTCAGTGGGGAAACCCTTCCTCTTGGATCCACTTGGCACCACTGGGGCAGCTTCCAGGTGGAGAGTCAGAGTCACCTGAAGGTGCCCACTCACACATCTGCCCACTGTGCTGGCTGCCAGCTATGGCTCTTAACTGAGACTCTCAACCAGAACCTGGGCAGGCCCTCTTCATGTGACCCGGGCTTCCGCACAGCATGGTGGCTGGATTCCAATGTGGGAAAGACAGAGGTAGAGACAGACAGAAAGCCAGTCAGTGGAAGCCATGTGCCTTTTATGACCTAGGCCAGGAGGTCACGCAATGTCACTCCTGACACATTCTGTTATTGATATGTTACAGAGGACCTCCCTGGGAGGGGATATAGAACTTTACTTCTTTTTTTTTTTTTAAAAGATTTATTTATTTATGCATAGAACTGGGGTGCAGGCCAGAGGTGCAGGGGATGAGAGGATTCACCAGAGACAGAGTGGGGAACAGAACAAGCAGAGCTACTGAAGTGCACTGCTGAGGGGAGCAGCGGGTGAGGCAGGAGAGGTCTGCTGCGCCATGTAGGAAGCTCCCTGACTGGATCACAGAACTCAGGCTGTAGCAGTGATAGCTGAGACCTAACCCTTAGGCCACCAGGGAGGCCCCTAGAACTCTACTTCCTAATGGAAAGCAGCTCAGTTCTAGAAAGACTGAAATACTGCTGTGAACTTTTATGGGCAATATGCAGAGGCCCTGTTTACAGAGAGGCATTGAGACAAGGTGAATACATGCCCTGGGCAAGAGTGCAGCACCAGGCGTGGCAGAATCAGAACTTGAACTAGGTCTTATGACAATGGACCTTCTAATCACATCTACCAGGGCTTCAAAAAGGCCAGTCCTTCCCCCACATAATGGAGCTCTTCAGAGTCGCCTGCCTCCCACTGCCCTGCACCCCACACATACACGGACACACACCAGCCACAGCTGAACTTCCTTCCAGTACCCCTTTCCCAGTTGGACCAAGTGAGGAGGAGAGTGCCTGAATAAGTCAAGTGGGTCAGACCCTGTTTTGCCGCTTGACTGAGCCTGGGGACACAGCCAGACAGGAACTAGAGCGGGGGCATCGTGGTGCTCGAGTGAGAACAGGAGGGAATGATGAGGCAGAGTCTGGGATATGTAATTCCAGAAAACAGCAGGGGCTAAGAAGACTGCAGGTAATTTGGGGAATTTTGGACAATGTGAGTGTGATGTCAGGCTTGGTGAGGATGTAGGGTGGAGGGAGAACTAGGGGGCTGGCAGGGGAAGGCAAGAGCAGTCAAGTTATAATGGGAGGAACAGTTTATTAGCCCAGAAAATTTTAATTTGAAGCTCCGACCCCTCTGCTCAGAAAGGGCAAATACTTAGCTGTAATTGTAACCCACACTATTGAGTCCTAGGTGAATCCAGAGAGAGGGGAATGCATTGATTTCATCCCCAATTATTGAGGAACTGAGCACAAAGCCAGCCCCCTAGCAGCCCAGGGCTGGGAAGGAAGCATCAAGAAGGAGAGGGTGGGAGGAGGTTGCAGAGGTCAGAACTTCTAGTCTCCGGGGAATCTGGTTGCCTCTGAGAGTGCTTTGATGGACTTAAGGTGCTACCAGCAAAACTGGCTACTCTCCTGAGAGCCTGCCCAGAGGTCATCGCGAGCCCAAAGCGCACTGACATCTCAGCCTGTGCTTGGAGCCATCCAGCACTCACAGGGCAGGCGAGGACCGCAGCACACCCTGAGCCCCACACCAGACAACTGGAATTGCTATTTCCCCTCCCCACTACATAGCTGTGCAACCTTGGGTACCTCACTGAACCTCATGAAGACCCAGTAAAGAGGAGCAGTAATATCTTCTCCAAAGAGCTCAGTGAGCCTTAAATAAGCGTGAATAGGTTAAATGCCCCACCCCACCAGGGTCTGGCACACAGAATTCAATAAATGGTCGTTCTCATCCCACCCCTTTTTCTCATCCGGGCTAGACTAGTAGAGCCAGAGAGGCAACGCTGGTAAAGCGTTGGGCAGGAGCTGTGGGCAGAGGGTCCAGTAGTCACTTTCTGACTTTGGGAGTCCATAACTTAGGATCAGGGCACAAGGAAGGCCCCCTGGAGCTGAGGCATTAGCCCCCACAATAGGGAAGGACGGGGGTTGCTAGGAGGACATTTCTTGTCACCTTGTGGTCCTTAAGAGCCAGACAGTCCTAAAACCTGTTCCTCAAACCTCCCATGCCCTTAGATTCACTGGTGCCATCGAGAACAAAGAGCAGCAGAGGAGCCAGGAGAGAGGCTGCTTCATCCCCGTGTGGAGACACGTCCTGGGCTTCTCTGTGCCTCTACTTTCTCACCCACAAAATAGGAGCATTGGGCAGATGGTGTCCCTACCAGCCTGACTGGCTCTACTGTCCTGTTTGCTCCTTCCGTTTCCCGCTCTTTCCTTTGGATCCCTCCCACTCCTCCCTCAGTCTAACCCAGATGCATCATGCTTATCAGGCAGCGGGATTATGTGGGCTATGAAGACTCCACTGAAGGTCTTTTTGCAGCTCCAAATTCTGAGGTCCTGAGTTCCTCTTTTCCAAGCCAGGTCTGGGGTTCATGTCGGACTGCATCCCTGACTTTCCTGAAGGACTCGGATGCTGTTCTTGCCCTTGTCTCTCACCGGTGTCTATCCCTCCGGGGATCTTGGAAGATCCTGGGCCACCTCCCAAAGTTCCTGGGTTAAAAATAGATACTTTCCCCAGAACCTTAGGAACAAGAGTGAAAAATAAATAGCCCCAAACCTTGTCTGTGGCTTTATTTTGCAACTACTAGCAGACCGAAACAGACCTCCCCTCTCTCCTGGCAGCCCCAGCATCCTCCAAGTCAGTCCTGCCTGGGCCGGATTAGGGAAGGGAGGAGGTTATGATCCATGGAAGAGTCATACCCTGAGCTTTATGGGGTTTGCAGTGGCCAGGTGCAGAGCTGGTTCCCATCCTTTCTCGACAACAGCCAGAGAAATGAGATGCAGGCTCCACAGGGCAAGTAGGAAGGGAGGGGAATGGAAAGACAAAACGGAGAAAGAAGAGAAAAGGCAGATTTTTCTAGGGGTGCAGAGGGCAGCTTCCTGGTGAGGAGGGATAGAAAGGGAGGCTGGTCATGTATGACCCACAAGTAGTGAGGGATAGGGAGTTTACAAGCGCTGACCGAAGGTTACTGAGCAGGGAAGCAGGTTTTCGGCAGGTGTCGTGAGCTACGCTGCATTTGAGATGAGCCAGGACCACCTCCCAGGGCCACAGCTCATAGCCCCCAGAAGACCCGAGGCCAAAATCTCCCCTTGGGAAGTTGTTCCTCTTTCACCCAACCTCAGCCCTGCTGCTCCAAAGAGGAGTCTCTGGACAGTGGAAACCCAACATTCCCTGGGCTCTTCCAGCCTCAACATTTATCTTGGGGCTATTTTCACTCCCAAGAACAAAGAAGCATTCTATTCAGCAAGTGGTGAGAACCCACACCTCTGCCAAGCCATAGATCACCCTCAGGGAGGACGGTGGGGCTGGTGGCCAGCACTTGGGGCTGCTGAGGTTCCCACCCCCAGCTTCCGAGGGGGTGTCTGGCTGATGGCAGCTAGGCCCCAAGCAGAAGGCAGAAATTGTACATGACAAGCTGGTTCTGAGAGCCTGAAGCTAAACCAAGGCAGGAAGAAAGAGAAGATGGAGATTCTTGACTCCCGGGAAGCAAACTTGGGCAATCTGTTTGGCTCCAAACTCTGAGCTCAGTCTCCTCAAGTGAGCTATATGACCATTATCCAATCCCCCTGGGATCTCTCAAGAAAGAAAGGGAGGAAGCGCCCATGGGAGAGAAAGCCCCACAGTACAGAAAAGGTATGTGGATGCGTCTCCTCCAGTGGCCATCATGGTAACTGAATTTCTTATTTCCTACAATATTTGAGTACACTAGAGACAGTTACGTGAACCCTGCAGGTACACTAAAATATATAGTTACAGCTACACACACATACATGCATGAATGCACATATATATGCACACATATAAATTATCCATTGTTATACATTTGATAAGAAATTACACACATTGTTCTACAAGCCCTTTGTACACAATCACAGAACTTGGAAGTTGCTTGTAAGAACTTGTAAGAAGAAATAGAGTGATCCCAGGGCAAAAGCAAGAAGGGAGTAGAGCGTGGAGGCAAGGGCTGAAAGAAACACAAATCTCATGTCAGATAAGCAAGAAATGTAAGTATTATCTATATGACTAAGTGACTGAGAATCATACACATACAACTTTACAGGCAAGAATTCTAGCTATTTGGATCATGGGTGCAAGGTTGTGCCCCACAAACCTAAGAAGGGGTTCAGAGAAGTGATACTTATCTCTTCACAAGGTCACCCTGGCTGTAGTATCAGGAAGGAAGAAGGGGATGGTATTTGGCTAGAGAACCTACGAGGTAAGAAGTGCAGAAACTGAGGACTTAAGTGATGGTAGTATCTATGAGGAAGGAAAATAAGTCATGAATTTGAGAGACATTTTAGGAAGCAATAGAGATAAATAATAAGAATATAAAATCTGGGGTCACACAATCTGGTTTTGGATCCTTGTTCCACCATACACCAACTTTGACAACCTTGGAAAATTACTTTTCATCTCTGTGCCTGTTTTGTCATCTGTAAAATGGGGATAAATATTGTACATACTTCACAGAGTTGTTGGGAGGATGCAATGAATCAATATATTCAGAAAGTCTAGAACAGTTTCTGAATATACTAAGGATGTAGTTTTGGTTATTAAAAACAAAAAACTACAGGAGTGAAATTTTGTCTGAAAACCAAGTGGTACTGCTAGGGAAAATAGAAATGATCCCCTCTAGATCTGTTCCATTTGTTAGCGACATTAAGGAGGTATTCTAAGCTTTCAGCTCTGCTCCACGCTTTGAGTGTTGCATCCCCATAGCACCTAGCTATGGTTACTTGTTAGATTCAGTGATTTCAATTTAGGGAAAGAAGGGAATAAATTTAAAATTCATGGAGATTTTTTTTTTTAAAGATTTTATTTTATTTATACATACAAGCTGGGGTACAGGCCAGAGGCGTGGGGCGGCGAGAGGGTTCACCAGAGACTGAGTGGGGAGCAGAACAGGCAGATCAGAAGTACACTGCTGAGGGGAGCAGCGGGTGAGGCAGGAGAGGTCTGCCGCACCATGTGGGATTCTCCCTGGCCGGGCGTCGAACTCGGGTCACCGCTGCCGACAGCTCCACAGCGCAGCGCTTAACCGCTGCGCCACCGGGGAGGCCATAAAATTCATGGAGATTTTTGATGAATGGAGGAGTTGAGGGTGCTGTATAAAATTGTCTGTCTTAATAAAATTATCTTTATATTATAACACTATCAGTCCATGGTCTGGCCTTTCCTACTCGCTTTTCTTCAACAAATATTGATTTGGTATCCACATTCTTCTAGGCCCTGAGCAAAATTCTGGGGAGATGGCATGAATAAAACACAGTCCTTGCATTTAATCCATAAACAAGTAAGTGCAACACAATGTCACAAGGGTTGGCTCTTGGAAGATGAGGGGACAATCTAGGCTCATGGAGGATACAGACAGAGGCACAGGCATTTGAGGCTGCTGGACATCATGGGCTAAGTTGTGGAGACTTGAAGAGGCTGATTTTTGGAGTATTGTGAGCATGACTAGAATGTGGGATACGGTGGCCTTGGCAAGAGCAAAAGCAGAAGGGGAAGCATTCAGGCCCATGATGATGTCTGTGGGTGATCAGGCTCTGGGGGGGTTGGGGAGCATGTGGGTTCTTTATCAGGGTCTTCTGAGTACCCTTTCACAGACATAGCCCAGAAAGGTTCTGGAATGCTGCACACCTATCTCCTTCTGGGGGCAGAAAATGGAAGTGGTTTACTGCCATTCCCAGGTATTTCTTCAAAGTGCTTCAAATGAGAAGAAAGCAGTCAGCAGACCCCAGGGACACAATCCAGTGTTTATTTCTGGCCAGAGGGTGCCTCAGACCACAGTCCTATCCAACCTGCCCGGCAGTGCAGGAGAACAGACAGACATCAGGGCCCATGGCTTTCACCCACCCTCCTGCCTCCACAGAAACCTGAAGACAGAAACCTCAATGTTGGGTCCTGCCAGGCTTCCCAGGAGGGTTCCTGGGAGTGCCTATGTGGCGATTCAATCCCAGAAGGAAAACAATTGTATTTATCTCATTCAGCCCAAAACTGCATGCCTGAGTCAAAGGTTTGATCCCAAGAAGCATGAAAATTGAGGTGTCAGGAGGGTCCCCAACAATGAGCCAATACTAACCTGGCACCACCAGCAACCACACACTAACCCCGCCCTGCACCAAGGCCTGACCCAACCCAAGCCAAATCCCACCTGCTCCTCACCCTGTCTGCCGACACCACCACCATTTCAAGCCCAGCCCAGACCTCTTCCAACCCAACATGAACACTAAAGAAAATAAGAAAAATGACTCCAACACTTCAACTCAATAAGTCCTAGACTGCCTATATCTCCACCTCCAACCTCATCCTACGTCAAAGGACAGGTACAGGGAACGACCCCTGGGGAGAGAATCACTGCGGTGTGATGGCCTGGCCAATGGCTCTGTGCCATTTGTAGCTTGAAATGTCCTTGAACAAAATTGTCCTTTGGCTTTAAAAAATCTCACAGGAGATTGTGATCATTATTGAAAGATTTAATAGAAATCTATTTGGAAAGGACCAACTCTTGGAAGGCCCTAGCTGAGAAATGGAGGCATTTTAATTATTTCCTCAGCAAACAGCAGACTGGGATGAAAGTTTTTAAGAAACCCTTCTCTCCCAAACCCTGGGCTGCCAAGAGTCATCAGGAAATGGGATTATCTTCAATTTCTAGATAATGAATAGTTGCCAGTTTCTAAGAAAAGAGAATACAGAAGAATCCAAAGGGGAAAAGTAGATTTTTAAAAAAGATTTATTTATTTATGCACACAAGAACTGGGGTGTAGGCCAGAGGTGTGGGGTGGTGAGAGGATTCACCAGAGACAGAGTGGGGAGCAGAACAGGCTGTTGGATTGAAGTACACTGCTGAGGGGAGCAGGGGGCAAGGCAGGAGAGGTCTTTTTAAAGAGACATCAGCAAGTTTAATTTTCACCTAATGTCCTTCTCCTCTCACCCCTGGAAGTCCATTTAGGGGTGCCCAAGCTGTGCCCTGCAGGGTCCAAGGCTGACTGCGGCAGGGAAGCCTGGGTTGCAGAGTGAAGAAACCCCAGGGTAAGCCCAGAGTTGTGCTCTGTTGGGGAAGGGAGAGGTCATCTGGAAATGTGACTCCAGAATGGACTGTCAATCAAGGAGAAAAAGACAAATAGCAATGGCTGAGCTCCAAGCCCCAGAGCAGGAGGGCAGGAGCAGGGGTGGCAAGTCCAGGCAGGCCAATGGGGTGAGAGGTCTGCAGGAATCCCAGGGTTCAGATTCCAGCACTCCAAGCAAGTTTCATCCCCTTAAGCACAGTTTGCATGGAAAAGCCAGATTCCTTTTAAAATAACCTTTTTTTTTTTCTGATTCAAAAAATTAAAGAAAATTTAGAAAGTATAAAAATGTTGTAGAAGTGAATTCAAATTAACTACAACCCCTTCACTTGAGTTATGGTAACTTAAAGGGGCAGGATGTTACTAGGGCTTAGTTATTTCAAGAATTTATCCTTTTACCCTCTAGGTTCAGTTACTAACACCTAGGAGAACAACTCCTGCTCTCTTTCTTTGTCCAAGAGGACAAAACCTCCTGAAAAGAAACCAAGGCCTCAGCTGATGCTGACAAATCAGATTCTATTTCCTGCACTGCTGGGGGAGGCAGCTGTCCATTCAGAAAACAGGTACTGATCATCTCCTGTGTGCTAGGCACAGAGGATGCCATCCCTTCTCTGTGCCCTGGCACCTTTTGCAAAGGTGTCAATGGGCCCAGGTCACCCCCCATACCACTAACACACACTTACAGTTGGGAAGGAAAAGAGGGTTTGGGGACAGGGAGCAGTCTCTGGTTAGATTTGACCATCATCACCATCCTACAAGCTGTGCTGACATTGGGTGACACCCAGGAACACCCCTGCACAAGCAAGCCCTGGTTCCAGAGCACAATGCCTGGCACTTATGGGAAAGGGGGAACAGGACCTGCCCACCTTCCCTGACCCCACCATAATGCCAAAGCACTCACCATCTCCTGTTCATTCTGCAGGGCCAGCACGGGCAAGATCTTCTACTCTCTGTGGGCCATGCTCCCCTCCCCCCTTCCCTCACTATCAGCCTTCAAGCTTCCACCTAGGGACCCATTAGCATTTTTAAGGTTCTTATTCCCATACACATCCTGTCCTGGGATTGTCTTCTTCCTCAAGGCATTAGCACCTTCCACACGCCTTTTATCACCCCAGCTCTGCCTGCCTGGGGTCAGCCCTCAATCCACAAGTGTCTGGGGAAGAGCTGGGAAGCCTGGCCACACTTCCCAGGCAAGTTTCACAGGCTATCCCTTTCTGTCAGAGGTACACCCTAAAGTCTTATGCTCCCTCCCACCTTTTCTTCCTCCCCCCTCAAGAGGTGTTCCCATAATCAGTAGGCATCAGTGGGCTCTAATCAACCCCCTGTTTTGACTATTTTAGCAGCAATAAAAGGGCCATAAAGAGAAAGTGGTGGGCCTGGAGGAGCACGGATCTCCTTCGCTGTGATAGAATGAAAAACACCAAGTGCTTCCTCGGAGCCCTAAGTGACAGCCCCAGCGGCCGAGCTATTGGAGGAAGCCTAATTATGCTATAAATTAAAGGTTTTTTTTTTTTTACCCAACATTATGACCTTTAATAAGATTGTTTTTACAACCAGCTGTCAATAAATCATGCAGGAGCAGCAGTGAGAAGCATTCTCTGAGCACTTCTGTGAATTTCATTAGCTGCAGTTTATTTGGTTTTGGCGAGCTATGATGTTTTTTAAATCTCAAATTAAAGGCTCTGAACCATAAAAGCTAATTCAGAAAAGTTCCTGTTTCAGCCTCTGAAAACAAGCTTCCCTAATTGCAGAAATTAGCTGAGATGTGGCCAGGCCAGGAGGTCATTAGTTGGGAAGCAATGACAAGTGTCTAGGACTTCCTCAGACCAGGCAGCCAGGAACCCTATAGAATTTGAAGGTGAGAGTCCCAGAGGCAGCTGGCCCTACAATGACCAGCCCTGGGAGGTCCATGTCCTGAGGAGGGTTGACCTTAAGAGGGACAGTCCAGGTCACCAACTGGGGCAAGAAGCGGTTAGCCTTCTTGCTGCCACGCTAGTTTACTTAAGCCAACAGAATGGGAAGCCCGCAAAGATGCTTAAGCCACTGCTCAGAACATCTCCTCACCCCAGCTTTTGCTCAGTTCTTGTTCTCCCTGGAATACTGACTTTAGCTACTGGCATTATATCTTCCTGTTATACATACAAGGAGATATAAGAAGAATGGGATATAAGAGGGCATATTTCGAGAGCCAAAGTCAGCAGAGGCATGGCCAACCGAGGCAGAGAAGACAACATGGCTTCTGTTGCCCTGTGGAGAGGTGAAGTCATACTCCCCAAATTGCAGTTACGTAAACAGCTGACAAATTTTAAAAAACAAAGAAGAAAGCAGGTGGACCTGATACATGCTATGCGCAGCTAGCCCACTGGACCAGAGTGGTATCAGGAGGCCTGGGTTTAGGTTTGAGACTTATCAGTAATTACGGAAGCTTGGAAAAGCAGAGTGTAACATTAAGACTGTGAAACTAAAAAGACCTTTTTCAAATAGTGGCTTTGACATTCCATAGCTTTGTGACCTTACACAAGTTTCTTCCTCTTTCCTGGCCTCATTCTCTTCATCTGTAAAATGGGGATATTACTCGTACTGCCCCCTGCCCCCAGAGTGATGTGAAGATGAGGGAGTGGAGGCAGGGAAATCATTTAGTATAGTGTCTATAAGCTCTCAAATACCAGCCAGTAATAATGATAGTATGTATTTCCTTCTCTGGGCCTCAATTTCATCATCTAAAAAAAGAGAGTGGGACTAAACAGTTTCTAAGGGCACTTCTGTCACTGTTTGGAAGTTTCTGAGATGTAAACTCTCCTATTAAAGCTCTTCAAAGTCTTCCATTGCCCACAAAATCCAGTTTAAGTACCTTGGAAAGAGCTTGCATTGGTGAATATCTCATACACACGCACACACACATACACACACACACACACACACACACACACACAGAGAGAGAGAGAGAGAGAGAGAGAGAGAGAGAGAGAGAGAGAGAGATATTCATTCCTCCCAGGTTCATTTCAGGCCAGTTGCTGGTCCTCCCTCCATGCAACAGAATTTACATTCTCAGTGTTCTCTGCCTCTGAGCCCAGGAGTAGTCTCCCCTCTGCCTGGAGTCCTCTCCAAAGCCTCGTTCCCTAGCTAACTCCTACTCCTTCTCTGAGGTACCTCACATCATTTCCGTAGGAAAGCCTTCTAGCCCTTCATCCCTGCCCTCCCACAGTTATTACTGTAATACCTGGGACCTCTGCTCTCAGAGATCTCATCCTCCCGTACAGAGAGCTTGTCCAGCCTGTGGCCCCTGACAACATCGACAGCAAACGTCTTGTCTGCTTTGGTCTCCCACTATCTCATAGCCTAAGCCCCTCCTTGGTAGATGACAAGCTCTTAAAATATTTATCAAAGGAATGTTAAAATGGCATGGTCTTCAGAGACGTATTATCTAAAAAAAAACTCTATGTAGCAATAGCTGAAGTTATTTTATAAACAGATATTTGATTTGTAACAAGGAGTTGGGGTTTTATTTTCATGAAATGATTTATTGAATGAGTGATTATATTAGAAGATAGTCAGAAAATAATGTCTTTCTAAGGTCTCATCATTGGCCTATCATCTTCTTTTTCTCAGAGACTGAGGAGAGAAAAGGGAACAAACAATGGACCTAAAGGGTGAGGCTGGGTCAGAAAAGATTGCCTTGGAGAACCAAGAGAACGGGAGGCAAGTTGGGGAGGGCCCCTTTCTCCCAACTTCTTTCTTCCATGCTGCCCCACCTGCCCAACATGCAGCGCTCGGGATTCTTTTCTCCTAGGACAGAAATTTCCCAATGAAAACCATCCGTGAAGTCGTGCATGGGAAATGAAATGGCAGCACCAGGGCGTCAGTGACTGTGGAGAAGCCATGGCGTCCGCCCTCACCTGGGCTTCCTTGGGCTTGCCTCATTAATCAGCTCCCCAGGTCATCCGGGTGTCTCGCCTCAGGCTCACAGGTCTGGTTTTTGTATAATACACATTTCCCCCAGCTTTTATTTCATCTGCTTTTTTCAAGCAGCCTTTACATTATTTCTGAACATTTGAGTTAAAAAAATGTAAATTACAGACGCCTGTGGATTGACGTAATGTGAAAAGAAGGCGGCTGTTTCCCCTCCCTCAAAACAGAGAACATAGATTTTAAAACTAATAAACCCCTTAAAGCACATGAAGCCCATTTCAGCCCTTTAAGTGGCTATTTTCAGAAGGGAAAAAGGAAAAGAAGAAGCAAGGAAACATGTTTTGGGCGATGTCCTGGCGAAAGGGGAATGGTGTCCGCCTGCGCAGGTGAAGTGTGTGCCCTCCCTCAGGTCCAAGTTTGCAGCCCATGGAAAGCCTGGGAGGCAAAGGCACAGGGTGTGCAGATGAGCCTCGGAAGTGCTGGTAAGCAAGAAACATTGAACAGAGACAGGAGACAGGAATTTTGTGGTAGGGGGGTTTCTGCAGAAGGTGGGAGCAGAGGGTAAAAGAAATAGGAGGGCTCGGTTTGGACTTCTGGACTAGTATAGGCCACGGAAGGGCACTGGGAGGAGCAAAGGGCTAGAAAGTCAGGAAGATAGTTAACATTGTCTCCCTTCTTTAGATAGAAACAATGTGGAAGAGACCCTGGAGTTGGGGGTTATGGACAGAAGGGTATCTAAAATAGCACTACTATTTTAGAGGAGCTCTAGGGACACAATGAAGGCCACGTGGAAAGACTGATCTCCCTCTCACCTGTACAAGATGCTTCTGTTTTTGAACATTCTGTTTTGAGCTTCTGTTTTGAGAAGTGGGTCACACTCAGTCAGCCCTAAACATAAAGTCAAGGTTCATTCTTCTTCTCAGAGGATTCTGATGCCTATGAGGCATTAGGTCCCATTCTGTCTACAACCCTGAATCAAATACCTGGCAGAGAAACACACAGAAGGCATCCAGCCATATTTATGTAATCAGTGGATGAGCTGGTACATGAATGGATCGATAAATTAAGGAAACGAACATCTTCCAAGCAACTGTAATTGTTCTAGGAGGAAATAGGGTATCTCTTTTCTGAGAGCACCAAGATTATACCCCCACAACAAGTTTACACAGGTACAAGGGATTCAAATTGTTTTTCTTCTAAAGCAGCTTATCAGTCAGAAAACAATGCTAAGAACAGTTGAGAAGTTTCACCTGTGCTCTTCTCTTCTGGTTTGAAAATCTGAGAAGGCAGAGGGACAGCAAAATCAAAGGAAGCGGGCCAGGGAGAGGTTGGTGCGAGATGCCCTGTGTGCCCCACAAGGATTGAAGAGCATTGCTATTTAGAAGCCTTGGAAGACAACAGCCCACCCCAGCCCTAAGAGGTGGTGTGACTTCTTCTGATCTCTGAGGTTGAAACAGGGCTTTGGAGTTTCCAAATTTGCCTCCTAGACTTGAAAGAGATTCCTAGCAAATCAGCCAGTGTTTCCCATCTATTCCAGTTTGCTTTGAAAATAATTTCTCTAGTGTTTCTACCACCCAGTCCATCTGAGAGGCTTTAAAGTATACGGAGCTTGGACTTCTCTAGCACTCCAGTATCTAATAACATTGCTGGGACCCTCAGGGGGAAATGCCTGTACACCTCAGGGCCCTGGGATTCATGCTTCCTTCTGGGCTTTTTCAATAGAATACAGAGGGTGGATGCATATGAAGAGCCTGTGAGCAGAACGAGAACTTTCGAATCAGCCAATATCCTTTCCTCTGCTAAAGTCAGGGAAAGGTGGATGGTTTGCCAGTCAAAAGCCAGAGGTGAGCGTCCCCTGCAATTTGGACCGGCCATGGAAAATTATATTTTATTATTGTCATTCTATTCCCTTACAATTTAGGGAGCTCTGTAAGTCTCACAGAGCTGAGAAACTTGAGCTCAAACTTGCCAAGCCAAGAGTAAAATCACTTTTTTCAAAAACAACTGCTTATCAACTTTATTCACCTCCTATTTAGATGTGAAAAATGCTCCAGAGGGAAGTTTTGGGAGCAAAAGCCAAGATTTACTGTATATTTCCCACAAACAGGGCTCACTGGTTTATTCTGTGAGACGTGAAACCCAGAGGACCCACCCAGCAGGCCTCTTGGGCAAAAAGGCGTCTAAGCCGGATTTAAAAATCCACTTCAGGACTTTTTTACTGCTGGGGTAGGTTGGAGAACTGTCAATGGGCAGGAAAATAGCACATCTGGAATGTGGCTCTGTCCCCGTGTTGGCTGGTATAACTCAACATGTATGTCAGATCTTTTTTTTTAATGGCTGAGATTTATCTGGCTTCTATTCATTTTTCTAAGTCTAGGATGAATATGTTAAGTTCTGTTCATTTACATTTGTGTAAATGAAAAGCAATATTTCACTACTAGCAGATATCTCACTTGCCTTAAAAGTAAAAATGGCAAAACTAAACACTATGATCCAAGACATCGATGATCCAACTCTCTGAGAAGATACTAAAAGAGAAAGAGCTTGTGATTTTCTTCACTACAGCTATATCCCCTTTGTGCCTTTATAAAATCTGGCTCTGGAAAAGTCGGCGCCAAAATGCTCAAACTGAAAGTAGACTTTTGGATTAATTTAGTCAGTCATGTTTTGACCGTAGTAACAAGAGGCTATTATGGGCCTTTTTTTGCAGCAAGCAAATTGGTTTGTAAAATTGATATAGCCTTTTTAACTCCTAAAGGGATTTGGGAGGAAAGTGAGTGGACCCTTCTGGAGACAAGAATCTCTTGCTTTTTTGGATGGGGTCTAACATCAGTTTTGACCATAAGGGAATGTCTTTTTCCTGGAAGTCCATACTTGGCATTTGTTCTTAAGTTAAAAGCAAGAGCAATGTAATAAATGTTTGGTAACAACCCCCCACATACTTAGATTTATTGGCTAGTTAAAACTTTAATGGTTAAAGTTAAAAACCTTTTATTTCAATGGTCTGGGGATTTGCACAGCTGGAAGGTTGCATTTTAATATATTCAAATTAGAATGGAAAAGCCAAAGTGACCAAGACATTGACTTTTTCTTGTATATTCCCAAGCTGGTGGTGAGCAGACAACAGGCCTTGCCCTGGGGCCTCCCTCCTTATCCCAAGTGCAAAGTGGAGAGAGGTGGGGAGAGGAGAGGAGGGAAGGGAACAAGCTGTAGGGGCCAATTTGAGTAATTCCCTTCCTGCTTCCATTCACCTGCTCTTGTTCCCCACACAAGCAGCTGAGAAATCAAGGAGCACTTACTGTCTGGCTCTGCCACCCACGTGACCCATCTTGGCTGGGGCACACCCTGCTAGTTTCACCCTTCTGGAAATTCCCTAATTTAGTGGCCTGGATTGGAAGGATAACATGCAACAGCAGTGACAGTAAAACTGGACTAACTAAGCTGGTGGGGTAGATGATGTGATGACGGGAGATAGAGAATGGAAAACCATAAAGCATCGTAGATGTACAGAATTTGAGATGAGCTGTGGGGGTGAGTGATGTGATAATGGATGAGGCCGGTGATATCTAACCAAATGCTTCCTCTGTGCCAGCTAATTTCATATTGCCTTGCATATTTGACTGTGGGAGCAAGTGGCTATTACAGGCCTCTTCGGTCTGCTACTATTGATATTTTGCTCTCCTTTTACAAATAAGGAAGCGGGTACAAAGAGATTAAGCAACTTGTCCAAGGTCATGTGACTAGAAAGAGATGGAACCAGGATTCCAATCCTGGTAATCGGAGTCAAGAGCTTATAGTCTTAATGGGGTCTCAAAGTGTTGCAGATGGGAAATCCAGAGTCACTGGTAAAGCAGAACCAACAAGGACATCTCTGCACTTCCAGGAAACATGAAAATAAGGAAATTTTCATACTCCTGCACATCCCATAAATGTACCATCACTTCAGCCCCAGCAGCTCCTTATGCACCGTAACATGGAGAAGAAACACATTCTGACACATACATGTTATGCACTCATCTCCTCACATCAGAAACACACACATCATGGTAACAACGCTTTCACAAAATGTATCAACATTCAGACTCATATCTCCTGGCACCACACACATACCCACCATACACCGGTGCGCACAGACACACACACACACACACACACACACACACACACACATATGTGCACACCAAAGGGTATACAAGATGCAGTTCTCTCTTAACGATCCTTTGGGTATCAGCAATGCCATTGTTTCTCCAATGTTGACTGACTGCTGTCTGCCCTGCTAACAGCGATCCACTTTTCCAAGGATGGATCCTGAGGCTAAAGGTTAGAGCACACGCCTCAGATTGCCAGGAATCTATGACCCAAAGGCCTTCAGGACAAAGTAGAGATCAATAGGATCATCCACTTCCGATCCCCCATGCTCTGAGCTCTCACCTTGGAAAGGGGCAGCCCAGTCTTTGCTAGTGACCTCTGCCAGGTCGAGGTTAAAGAAAGAACCTGGGTCTTTTTTTAAAGATTTATTTATTTATGCATACAAGCTGGGGTACAGGCCAGAGGCATGGGACAGCGAGAGGATTCACCAGAGACAGAGTGGGGAGCAGAACAGGCAGATCGACTGAAATACACTGCTGAGGGGAGCAGTGGGCGAGGCAGGAGAGATCTGCCGCGCCATGTGGGCATCTCCCTGGCCGGGGGTCGAACTCGCGTCGCCACTGTCGACAGCTCCACAGCGCAGCGCTTAACCACTGCGCCACCAGGGAGGCCCAGAACCTGGGTCTTTGGTCACCAAGTTATCTCAGCATCCAGGAAGAAGACTGTAACATGGGGGTTGGAGCATTCTTTTTCAGGGAACTTGATTGCCGGGTCCCAAGGAGAAGAGACTTGATGGAAAATACCAGGCTCCCAGTGAATTTTCTAGTTCTGAAACGCTAATATTTCTCATATGGAGGCTCACAGACGTTCACAGGGTTTTCAATTTCAAGGCCATTTTGGTTTTTTATGGGGTTTGATGTTCTCTGCACAAACATAGGTTTAATAATTGACAGAGTGCCAAGCTGCCCGCTTTGGCACTTACAGACCTGTCTTGTAGGACAGGGAGGCCACTCAGCTCAGATGGCCCGCCGAGGCATGACAGTCTACTCCCTGGCACAGAGACCTCGCCAATTGCAGGAAGTTGGGAAATAAAAGAAACGTTTCAAATAAAAAGATGTCAATTTAACAGCCAGGGACCTGGAAACAGATGTTCCTTGCATGGCCCAAGAGCCGCCCACCCGCCCACCCATTCGTCCTCCGGGTTTTCAAAGTCACTTCTTGTCAGGTGCCCTGGTTAAGAGGGAGAATTAATGAGCTGTGCTCCTTTTTACAGCTGCCGTCTGATGTGGGAGCAGCATACAGAGCGCTCTGTGGACAGGCCGGCCCGGCCCCCAGCCCTTCCTCCAGCAGCTCAGCCTGGATCAAAGCGGAGAGCAGCTCAGCTTTTATAGCAAAATGATTAAAACCACGTGGGGCTTGTTTCCTCACACGTGACCTCCCAACAAAGGGCAGAAGGGGGGGGCAGGGAAAGGTGAACCCCAGGGTCTCCAGGCCCATGAAAGAGTAGGACCCGAGATGCAGACACAGAAAATGAGCACATGTGGGTGCACACAGATAATGCCTTTGCCCCTGTCGCTGAAACTTAGTCCCAGTGTGAGCAGCCAGATGGCCCAATTAGCCAGGTTAGCTAGGGCCACATGGCATCACAGATAGACAGATGATGACAGACAGAGAGAGGGAGAGAAAAAGAGAGAGAGAGTTCCTAGATATTCAATTACTCCTTATCCTTATAGAAAGTACAACTGGATTGTACTGACAAATTAAGTCTCAAATGTTCCTGCTCAATATAGACAATAATTTCTCATCCATCCATAGTCCACCGCGCCTAAAGACCACAGCTCCCTATGGTAGTTGCCCTCACTTCTGACGGTGCTTGATTCCTTTCCCCAGGTATTTACATCAGCCGGGGAGGACTGGATTTAGTGGCTTGTTTTTATTGAATAGAATGAGGCAGAGGTGATGATATTATTAAAAGATATCCCACCCAAGATGATATTATTAAAAGATTGTGGCTTCCTCCTCCACATGCTCGCTCAGAAGGAAGCCAGCTGCCATGATGTGAGCTAAATTACGAGAGGCTGACATGAGACTTCTGAAAAAGACTTCTGGTCAGCAGCCTGTGAGGAGCTGTGCTTCACCAAAAGCGACAAGGGAGTTTAGACACAGGCCCTCCCCGGTCAAGCCTTGAAACAACTGTAACCCGGTCAAGCCTTGAAACAACTGTAACCCCAGCGGTCACCTTAATTGTTGCCACTGAGAGACCTAAGCTGTGCCCAAAGTCCTGGACCAGAGAAACTGTGAGATAATAAATGTTTGTTGTTTGGGGGCCTCCCTGGTGGTGCAACAGGTTAAGCGCACACTATAAAGCTACCCAGAGACACTGCAGCGCGAGTTCGATACCCAGCCGGGGAGATTCCCACATGGCGCAGTAGACCTCTCCTGCCTCGCCTGCTGCTCCCCTCAGCAGTGTATTTCGGTCAGTCCACCTGTTCTGCTCCCCACTCTGTCTCTGGTGAATCCTCTCACCACCCAGCACCTCTGGCCTACACCCCAGCTTGTATGCATAAATAAATAAATTCTTAAAAAAATGTTTGTTGTTTTAAGTTGCTTAAGTTTAGGAGTCATTTTTTAGGCAACCATACATAAATACACACGGGCCTCACCTGAAAATCACAGCTCCCTCCACCTCTTCTCCTTCCCTAAGATATCCCTGTGTGGCAAAGTGTAATTTATAGCAACCTTTAATCAGGGCTTATGCCATTAGCCCCACTGCTGCCTTTCCCTCTTTGAGCTCAGCCCAGCCACCCTGACCTCCTTTCTGTACCTTGAACAGACCAGTATGCACCCACCTTAGACCTTTGCATTTCCCCAGGACTTGCTCTCCCTCCTCCTTGAAGTCTTGCTCAAACATCACCTTCCCAGCACAGTTTTTTCCCCTGACCTCTGCTGAGGTTGGGAAAAAGGAAATCTCTTCCATCCCACCCCTTGTGTTCCTCTTCCCCCTTCCTGCTTGGTTCTTGCCATAGCCTTTGTGATCATCTAGCATGCTACATATCTTATTAATTTTATTTCTAGTTTGGTGTCTTCCCCCAGACCAGAGGACAAGGATTTGGGGGATTTTTGTCTGTTATGTTCACTGTTCTAATCCCACTGTCTAGAATCTTGCCTGGCATGTCGTAGGCCTCCAATAAGTATTCACTGAATAAATTAACAAATAGAGTTACACACTTCCCATTTTCTTAAGACCTATTTTATATGCCAAATATATATCACCATTAATCCTCACAAGGTTGAGAGTACTGTCTTTAATTTTATAGAATTTAAAATCTGAGGCTAAGGGATGCTTTGTCTTTAAGGTTCCATACCTAATACACAGAAGTGCTGGGATTTGAGCCTCCTACATTCTTTTCACTACACTTTTCCCATTGCATGGGGTTAACTCTTTATACTTAACAAAGTATTTTCCAAAGCAATGATTTCATCTAACCCTATGAAAGAGGAATTATAATCATTATCTCCATTTTGACCGAGAGGGAAATCAAAAAACAGAGAGGCAAAAGCATTTTTGCTCAGCCAGTAAGCAGCAGAGCCCAAACATTTTTGGCATTGCCCAGATGTTGACTGGGCAGTTCCCAGGTGCCAGACACCACGAATAATAGACAGAGTCCCCCTCAAGTCCTCTGGTTCCCCACTTTCCCAGTGCTGTCAGCCACTGCCATATACTGAGTTCAGGGTGAATGTGGATACTTGTAAATATCAGTTGTATCAGTCAGATATGACCTGAAGGGAGATGAAGAAGCAAAGCTGAGATCTTTGAGAAAGGAGACCAGAAGAGATTATGGAGAAGGCAATTTTTAAATTCAGGGCCAGAAGATGCATTAAGCAAGAGAAATTTGGGTATCAGACCTTTTAAAAATCCACTTACATCCACATTCCTCACTCCCATCCCTCCACAGGCAGTTATCATAATGTATTTGACATGTATGCATCTTTTGGTTGTACTTTTACAAAAACACTTACCTTTTATGCATAAGTATTTTTAATTTCTGCAAATGATATTATGTTGTATGTCTTCTTCTCTTTGATCTATGCATATTACTGAATGGACAATCCATGTTTTCCAACTGTTACATACTGCTTGCTGGTACATTGCTACCACATCTAACCCACCCATTCATTCCCCGAGGAGTGAAACCCAGCTGCTCCCACCACACTGCAGTGCTGTGCTGCACACACCACCATGTCCTTGCTGGTCTGAGTGAGTGGGACAGGGGCACACGGGACAGAGTTTCATTCAGTAATGCTTGCTTGCTGTCCTGATACACTCCCATATTCTTACACCCTCATATCCCTGCAAGCACTTGGTGTTATCCAGCTTGCTAATTTCTGCCAGTCTAACAGTTGTAAAATGATATCTCATTATTTCTTTAATTTGAATCTCCCTGATTAGTTAATACGTTGCAGAAACTCTTCATATGTTTGTTGTTTTTGGGGATTCTATTGGGTGATTTGATCAGATTTAAAGTGGAAGAAGGAAGATTAAAGTGGAAGAAGGAAGATTTCCATTTAAAGTGGAAGATTTCCCCAGGAAAATGGGGAAGGGTTGGCAGGTCATAGGAACAGGAATCAGAGATGCTAAAGCTATACTTCTAAGTGGAAAAAGCTTCATGGTGAACAGTTTGGACCTAAACTATGGAGTTTTCCTCGAAAAGTATCTTTTTATTTCCTCCCAAATACAGGACAGAACATGGATAATAGGGTGACTCAGACAGGGAGAATGGATTCAACCAGGAATATAGAAACTTGTTTTAATCTGTCAATGCATATTTCCTAGAAACTTAAATAATTTGTGTTCCTTTAAGAGGAAGAATTTCTAGTCCTTAAAAGACAAAATCAAGAGAGTAGAGAGGCAATCCACAGGCAATGCAGGAGAAGATATTTGCAAAATACAGATATGGCAAAGGACTCAGATCCAGAACATATAAAGAACTTCTGCAAATCTATGTTTTTTAATCCATTTAAAAATGCATGAAAGACTTCAATAAGAACCTCACAGAAGAGGATACACAAATGGCCAATAACTAAATGAAAATGCACTCCAGCTTCCTTAGTAAGTAATCAGAAATACAATCTGAAACATCAATGAGGTACCACTACACACCCACTAGACTGACTTACAAAAAAAAAAAAAGGCAGAAAATATCAAATGCCGGGTAGAAGACAAACTGGTATACCCTCTTTGGAAAACTATTCATCAATATCTTCTAAAGTCACTCTTTAGGATGCAGACCCATATTTTGATCCAACAGTTCTATCCTAGGTCTGTATCCAACAGAAACAAACTCACCAAAATACAAGAATTATTCATAGCATCACTACTCATAAGATACAAAAGCTGAAAACTACACAAAGACCCATCAAAAAGCAAATGGAAAAATAATTGTGGAGTGTTCACATAATAAAATACTATACAGCAACAAAAATGAAAGTACTACTTCATGCAACAATATAGATAAATCTCACAAACACAATATTGAGTGGAAAGTAGCCAGATATAAGAGAGTACACATTTTAACTTATATGCATAAAAAACAGGTAGAACTAGTATATGGTAAAATCAAGAGAGTAGGCCTCCCTGGTGGTGCAAGGGGTTAAGTCTCAGCACTATGAATCTATCAGCAGCCACTGCAGCATAAGTTCGAGCCCCAGCCAGGGAGATTCCCACATGGCGCAGCAGACCTCTCTTGCCTCGCCCGCTGCTCCCCTCAGCAGTGTACTTCAGTCAATCCACCTGTTCTGCTCCCCACTCTGTTTCTGGTGAATCCTCTCACCCCTCTCCCCACACCTGTGGCCTGCACACTGGCTCTTGTATGCATAAATAAATAAATCTAAAAAAAAATCTAGAGAGTAGTTTCCCTCGAGCAGGCACTAACTGGAAGGGTATCCAGGAAGGAGGCTTTGGAGTGGGGGAAATATTCTGTTTCTTGACCAGGGTGCTGTTTTTATGAAAGTGTTCACTTTGTGAAATTTCATCAAGCTGTCTTTGATTTGTATGCTTGTCTGCATATGTGTTCTACTTCAATAAAAAGTTCAAAAAATATTTCATGGGTAAATATTGCCTTATACTAGCCCCACACTGACAAACCAGAGGAGGGGAGACCCCAGGGAGGGGGACTAGCAACAGGTTTCAGATCATAATGCAACAAGAACAGATGCTCACCCTGCCTTGTTCTGTGAGTGGAGCATGAGTGTGTACATAGCGAATACATACCTAGTGAGATTTCAGGGAGCAAGATAGGAGTATCATAAAAGCAGGGGAGCCTCCCCAGTGCCCTAGGAGTTTAAGTCTCCATGCTGTCACCACTGAAGCTTGAGTTTGATCCCAGGCCAGGGAGCTAACCCACAAGGTGGGGCAGACCTCTCCTGTCTCGCCACTGCTCCCCTCAGCAGTGTATTTCAGTAGATCTGCCTGTTCTTCTCCCCACTCTGTCTCTGGTGTATCCTCTCACCCTC
The DNA here is from genome assembly GCA_004024925.1 of Scalopus aquaticus. Lineage (NCBI taxonomy): Eukaryota > Metazoa > Chordata > Mammalia > Eulipotyphla > Talpidae > Scalopus > Scalopus aquaticus. Next base: position 57,562 of record PVIJ01003381.1, on the reverse strand, counting down.
CACACCTCTGGCCTATACCCCAGCTCTTGTAGGAATAAATAAATAAATCTTTAAAAAAAAAAAAGTGGGTAGAGAGTTATCACAAGCCAAGCACTGTTATGTATTTTAACCCACTCACGTTCTTTTGCAGTTGCATGAACTGAGATCCCTAAAAGCAAAATGACTTTTCTAAGGTCACACTGCTAGTAAATCCCAGAACTAGCTGGAGGATCTTTCTCTCAAGCTGCATTGTCAGATCTGAGCTGGGGTAATCAGGGGAGCTTCCTGGGGGAGGCACAATTACAGCAGATGTTGAAGGATGCAGACAATTCTTGAGGGCAGATAATGGAAGAAGCGAGAACCTTTGCCATGGCCAGAAGATGCCAGGACCAGGAGCTCACTAGTCCAGGGAGCCAGCTTCCTGCAGAGGAGCTGTCAGGGGTGTTCTTGGAGGACTGGCAGAAAGAATGATGAGGGGCGTTCAGACAGCTTCCCTGTCCTCCCTCCCTTGTCCCTTCTGCAAAGCTCTAGGAGTCTCTCCTCCCAACAACTCTCTGTGCCCCCAGATTTATTTTGCTTTCTTTCGCTAAATCAAACTTTATCAGACAGTTTTACTGTCAGCCGTTAAACCAAAATGTGTTTGTGCAACAGTAAACACCTTGTTACTGCAGGGAAGGATTACATAAACAACAGTGGAGACGAGGCCTGACTCACTGTACCCGGGAGCCTTGTGGCCCTCAGTGTGGCTGTAGGAGGGCAAATAGGAGGGCACTTACGGAGCATCCCAGAGCCTGAGCATGAGGGGCACAGCCCTCATTCCAGCCTGAGGCATCTGCTCTCACCAGAATGGAATGGCTGGCAAACACCTCCAGTCAGAGGCTCCACATACTCCAGAGATCTCAGAAGGGTCCGAGACCCTGGTCTGGGTCACCAGGAAAGTGGCAGCTGGAGAGGAAAGGGGGAAAGTAGGCAGGGGCTGGGGCTGGGGTGGTTTGAGTTCAATCTAGAGAAATAGGACAGGCTGGGCATTAAATAGGGGTGGAAAAAAGATGAAGGCTGGAAGGAATACGAAGAGGGGAGGTGAAGGGTCGGGTTGAAGAGAGGATAAGGAAGAATGTGGCAGAGGGCCTGACTGTCTGCTTGGGTCTGAATTGTAGGACCAAGGGGTGGATGGCTTGGGACCTGTTTGGAACAGGTTTGAGGGGCATGGAGATTTTTATTAGTCTAGGACAGGTGGAACACAGAGACATTGGGGTGTCTGGCCAAAGACAGAGTTCAGGGGGCAGAATAGGCCAGCGAGGCTGCCTCCTCCCTGGTTCTGCCCACAATCTGTATGTCTCAAGGCACACGTCCCAGCCTCTCATCGGGGCTATTCACTGAGCTAGAGAACCATGGGATATAAACTCTCCAAAAGCACTGAAAAGACAGGATCTAAGGAAATCCCAAGTACTAGACATAACACAATGACAGCTGAAGAGAAGATCAACAAACAGGTTACCGGTTTGCTCCCACTGGGAACTAGGCCCTATGCTAGAAGTTTCTATACCACAAGCACTATTTTCTTTTGTGTCTTACTCCTACACTTTGGAATTGGAAGTATTATCCCCATACAGCACACTGCCTATTCACATTAATTATCCAATTCTGCCTACACAATTACTACTACTAACAACCAACATTGTACTGAGCAATATTGGTATGTGGCAGGCACTTTGGTTATATTTTTTAACTTAATTCTTACCTCCAGTTTATGAGACTGTTATTTTCATTATTCTCTTTTATAAACGGGAAAACCAAAACTCAGAGATGTTAAATTACTTGACTGAGGTCACATAGCTAGTAAATGGCCAAATCAGAATGGGTTCAGTTCTCTTACTGCTGAAATCTGCACTCCTCCTTATCTGAGTCCACCCTAGGGAGAAGGTCGAGAGAGTGGTGAGGACATTGGAAGTGGAGGGAAGTGGAAGAGGGAGTGAAAATACACAAGGAATTTCCTGGGATGCAGGACATACAGAAGCCTGTTGAAGGACAGAGAGAACAGTCATCAACCCCACTTATGATCCAAAGGAGTAGGGCGCTCCTGAGCTGGCACGGCCCGAACTCCATCTCAGAGACTAGGACATGCCCTCCAGAGCCCTGGAAGTCACTGGCCATTTCAGATTGAGAGTCTATCGGGCACGAGCTCCAGCTTCCTGAAGCGTTGGCTTGAGGTATTCATACCCTAGAGGTGATTTCTGCCTCTTTTCCTCCAAGTCCAGATCCTAAGCATCCCCTCATCCCAGCCATTAGCCTTCCAAGCTACTCCCCGGGTCATTCATCTCCATCCCAGTACTCCTGTGCCCCTACCCTCTGCCACATACTGCCCCCATCAGCCAGGTCACAGCCCTGGCGCCTGAGCCACACGAGAGACCTAACCCCTGAGGTTAATGTGACCCCAGAGACTTAGATCACTGGGGCTGCAAGTGCCCAGGCACCAGAGCCTTTCTGCTCAAATGCTGAGCAGGCCCAGCCCACCGACTTCACGGGCAATCTGGTTCCTTCAGAGGGGACCAGGGATTCCAGCCAGCTTGGATCCTAGGCCCCCGGGGACCCATGTGTGGGGCCACAAATCTCAGACCTCCATTCTAATAAATCACAAGGTAGAGTTTGAGGGGTAGGTCTGGGTCTCATGCTCAGAAGCGACTATGCTTGGTTTAATATTCTGTTGTCACTATCTTAAAATATTTGTATTTTGCACTGGGTCCTGCAAATTATATAGCTCACCCTGCCCAACAGCACTGATATTCCGATGACCTGGACCCTCTTCTTGGACCAACTCCAGATGTAGGATGTCTGGTACTTGCAGGCACTGCATACTCCTAGCCCAGAGGGCCAATCAGGGCTGGCGCTGGGCAGGGCACAGTTAGATTTACCTGTGGATCCCTGGGTTCTGGGACTCTGGGCACAGTGGGAAGGGAGGAAAGAGGTGCGAAGAAGGTAGAAGGGAGATGGACTTCCAAAAACTGCAGCCAGGGGAGCCCAGAAAATTATCTAGTCTGAAGTCCAGGAAATCATGCCCTCGGGGTCCTGCAGCCACAGAGTTGGAGGCAGCATATCAGAATGGTCAGACACGTGGGCTCAGGGCTGATGGTCAGGGTTCAAATACAAGTAGGCGTGATCTTGCTACATACAAGCTCAGTTTTCTGGTTTGTAAAATTAAACAAATACCTACTGTGCAGAGTAAAAACTTCGAGACAATGTAAGTAAGGAACAATTTCTCAAATGTCTGCCCCTTTGTCAGGTATTGTGCTAGACATGTATCCTTTGGGAGGTGTCATTTAATTCGCAGTGTCAACCTGTGATGTGGAGATTGAGACTTAGAGAGATGATTGTGCCCAAGATGGCAGAGCAAGTGAGAGCAGACTCAGTCCTGAGGAATTCCAAGCCTTCTGGGTGCCAGCGGCCCTCCCTATCAGAAGTACAGTGCTAAGCTGGGGATGTATGTGCGGGCTTAGTCACACACATTTGTCAGCGAGAGAAGGATTCCAGGAGTAGATGAGATCAAGGAGGTGCTTCCATGAACTATCACTTAAAGTCTTTCTTTTGGGGGGAAAATGCCTCTTCTCAAAGGAAAAGTATAATTAGAAACCATTCATGCTGTCTCCATGGAGCCTGCCCCGACTCCTTCCCACCATCGGCTGCCTGGTCTGAGACAGAATTGGAGAGGCTGCCATCATGTCTGAAACAAAGGATGCTGGGAGGTCTGCCAGCGACCCAGGCTCTCCCATAGCCCCACTGCATGTATAAGGGTTTTTTCCCCCAACTTTTATGAGAGTATAATTGGCATCGTGAATGTACACCTTAACAATTAGTGAATATACACATGGTGAACATATACCTTAACAATTTTCAAAAATCAAACACACCTATGTCAGTATCATCAAGAAACAGCATTTCCAAAATCCCTGATGTTCCCTTGTAATAACTACCTCACTCCATATCCCAAGGTCTGACTTCAACACCATTAATGAGTTTTACCTATTTAAAATTTTGTATAAATGAAATCAAGCAGTATGTACTCAGTTGTGGCCTTTCTGCTCAATATTATGTTGATGAGACTCAGATATATTTTTCATGTGCGTAACTGTAATTTGTTCACATTGCCGTATAATATTCCTCAGCATGAAAATACACAATTTACCTATTCTGGGCATGTTAGGAGACTCTAGTCACTTCATTTTTAATATCTTATGATTTTGAGTGGCTAAAGAGTCTCAAAAAATCTTTGTAAAAAGTAAGGTTATGTTTCATTACTGTTGGCTCTTTTTAACAAGGGTGATAAAGATTTTTCTTCTCTGAAGTTAATCACAATTAATCTGTGTGATATTTTCACCTTCAGTAGGAGTTCTAGAAAAAATAATACCTTAAAAGGTTACTTGGAACAAAAGGTGGGGAATTCTATAGGCATCGCATTGAATTTTCTCTTAGCACTAATCAGTTTCAAAAAAGCATTGGACTTTCATGTAGGTAAATTATTTTATTTATAAAAAGCAATGTGACAGGGCTTCCCTGGAGACCTAAGGTTTAAGTCTCAGCACTCTCACTGCTGTGGCCTGAGTTCCATCCCTGGCCAGGGAGCTAACCCACATGGCACAGCAGACCTCTCCTGTCTCACCCACTGCTCCCCTTAGCAATGTATTCCAGTCTATCTACCTGTTCTGCTCCTCACTCTGTCTCTGGTGAATCCTTTCATCCCCTACCTCCCACCTCTGGCCTATACCCCAGTACTTCTATGCAAAAATAAATAATTTTTTTAAATAAATAAATAAAAAGCAACATGATAAAGCAATATGATAACCAAAAAAACTGTAAAATGCCCCTCATTCAGAAAACAGACTGGGAAGACCCTTTTAGCTGGCAAATGCTTAGCATTATTTTCTAAAAATATGGAAGACACAAATGGGACTTAAACAGCTGAAATAATTTTCCTCTCTTACAGTACAGTCTTGAGAGAATCAGTGACACATAAACACAGTAAATTAGTCATGAATCTCTTGCCATGAATTTCTCACTTGCCATCAATGAAGTATTTATATTACTGAAAATGCCTAAGAAGCCATCTGGCATTAAAGTATCACTGAAATTTTAATAGTTACTCCTGATTTTTTTCTTTTATTTCCCACTAGAAACAGTGACATTTTTAATTGCTAAAGAGATACTTCAGAATACTGAAAACACTGTCAAATTTTTCATGGAGTCACTTGACGTGACTTATGGAGTTCTTGCAAGGAAGGGGAAAAATAAGATGATGGGTGTCACTACTTCTACCACAGACTATGTTACCTATGCCTAAGTTTCATCACTTCTCTGAGCTCAATTTTCCCATCGGTAAAATACAGTAATGACCACCTTCCAGGGGTTTGTGTGGATTAAATGAGTCAATACATGTGAAAAGTCCTTTAAACCAGAGGCTGGCCCAGAGTAGATGTTCACTCTATGACAAGTATGGACAACAGTAGTAGAGGGGAGATGAGGTAGTTCCCTTTCTAAAGCAATATTTGTTATCTGCTAATAAGGATACTCAATCCCAGAAAATACTACAAATCCTTCTTGATAAAAACACCAAGTTAAAAAAAAAAACACCAAGTTAACATAATTATTGCTGCTTCGGTACTTGATTTTCTAAAGACTCCACCATTCATTCAACAAACAAATATGTATCAAACTTCCAACATGGTCTTTGCACCCAAGCTCACGCTATTTTGTGTAGAAAGAGAGTAAGCAAGAAAATAAGCAATAAATATTACAAATTGTGGTAGGATCTATGAAGAAAATCAAGGTTCAACAAGAGATGATAATTGAATAATTGCTAAGAGGATCTCAAAGATAAAATAAGAAGGTTGAGCATAGCCACTCAAGCAAAGAGTAAAGGGAAGGTGTCCCCACACATAGATGGAATCACATTTGTGCAAGAACTAAAGAAGGCAAGTATGGCCTGGACACAGAGATGGAGGAAGAGTGGCACCATGAGGCTGGACTATGGCCAGGGCTCAGATTGCACAGGGCCGTAAGTTAGAGAAGTATGGGGATCGCTTATCTGTGGCTATGGACCAATTTCTACATTTTTAATAGACAAAAAAATTTCCAAATAGACTGTAAATGTCTTCAAATTAGTTTATTTGGCAAAAATATATTTTCCCTCATTATTTAAATCAATGTGGTCTTTCAAATATAAGTTCAGTCTTCCAAAAGTTTGCCACTGAGATTCCTGAGCCAGTTAATTTTCTTTATTTAATTAAAAATAATATCCAAGATGTTACCCTTGGGGAAAACTGGGTGAAGCTAGAAGAGCCTGTATATATTTTTTCTGTAACTTTCTATGAATTTATAATAATTTCAAAAGTTGAAAGTTTAAAAATAATGACATTGAGATAGTACACGCCCTGGAAGTTTGGTTCGTTCAAGTCTGTCTTCAGGTTATCTGGGTGCGCACATGACATTTTGAAGACATTCAAGCTGGAAACCTCTCTTCCTCACAAGTCTGTTAGCATTCCAGAGGACGATATAGAAAAACAGCCTTTAAAAAATGACTGCAAATTACAGACATTTGCAGTCATTCAAGACTTAGAGTTTGTGAGACATCTATTTTCCTTCCATTTCAAAGCCTTTGTGGGGGGAAAATCCTTTTGGAAACTTTTCTCCCAAAAGTGATTACACTGAAAGGCCTGGACTTGCTCTACATTCTGTGGGCACGTTTAGGTCAATTTACATCAGGGAGTAGGTTTTGTTTTTTTTTTTTCACCCATAACTACGTTTAAAACACAAGTATAGATTTGTGTTAACAAATGTACATTTTAAGCAATTTAGTCTGAGTTTGCAATCAATGGGAAAAAAATTCTAAGTACTGAAATTTTGCTAAAAGTTATCACAAATAGAGCCATCTTTTGTTTGGGGGTCACTAACAGGTTACTGCCCAGGGACCCCTCGGGGTCCCTCAGGTGATGACTCCACTTTAGCCTGGCAATAAAAAATTCTCGAGTGCCATATCTGTGTTAGGCACTGGAGTAGCTGATGGGGCAGCAAGTAGGTTGAGAAATCAAATTTTGGTGTTGGCTTGTGCTTTCAAGACAGAAATTGGATGTTCTACTGTCTCTCAGCAATACACTTAAATTAGCAAAATTCACAAAAGCAGCTATGGAAACAGGACTTTCAATTTATTAAATGAATATGGGATTGACCCCTCACTCCCTGGACACTCCCAGGGAATCAGAACACTGAACTCCCCAGGCAAAACCAACTGGGTTTGCAAGAGCAAGTTCTTAAGAGTTGTGGACTTGAGGGCCTGACTGTCCAGGTTCAAATCCTAGTTCTTACTATCTCTGTGACATTGAGCAAATTAATTAACTTCTCTGTGTCCTAATTCTATCATCTGTAATATCTGGATAATAATAGTAACTTGTATCATTGGTTATCATGAAGATCAAATAAGGTAATAGATGTAAAGGGCATAGAAGAATATTCTCGATTATTTTCCTCTAATTAGAAAGTGTTCTCGATGATGATGATGATGATGATGATGATGTCAAATTATTCACCAGAAGGCTGCTTGGTGAGCCCAGGATGAGAACAATGGGTAATTGAGGAGATAGACTCTGAATTCAGAACACGTCAGTGAATCAGTGAAATATCCCTCATCCCCTGAAACAAAAATGCCCCCTGGTCGCCCAGCTACTCGAGCTCTTCACATCCTATTCTTCCTCCCTCTAGACCAGGTCGGAGAAACTTGACACATCTTGCTTCTCCAAACCCCCTTTCCCATGTGAACCCCTTTTGACTGTTCATCCTCTTTTTTCCTTCTGTTTGAAGTGCAGTAAGATTGTTCTTCCCACAGGTCTAGCGGACATTTTATCTCTACCCCACCCCCACCCAGCTAATTCAATTAGAACCACTCTCTGAGTCCCAGCCGGGTGCCCAAGGTCAGAGCCCATGTGCAGAAATCACGTTGCCTTCCTATGAATCACAACCCATCATTTCATATTGCTGTCAGCAAGATTTAAATCTTTTGATGAAAGCTACATATGCATTTTACGGTTGTATCGTTCCTGATTTTTGCTGTTGTTAGCATAATCAAGTTTAGCACACATAATTTCATTTCAGATTTCATTATTTTATTTGCCTCTCACAATGGGGAGGCATTCTCCATTGTGACTATATAGCCACACACACACACACACACACACACACACACACACACACCAAGTTCTTTTTAAGGTGACAACAGCTCACAACTGCATCCTGCAGATACAAGTATTGCCCCTGAGTCTTGCCCAAAGTTTCCCCACTGCTGAGTGGTGGGGTGAGTGTGGGAGTACCAGGATGTGAGACACCAGAGACCAGAGGTTTAATGTCTGCTTCTGAGTCAACTGAGCAGTAATAACTTCAAGGGGACCCAAGGACTACATGGTAAGCAAAAGAAGGCAAGTAAAAAGAAAGGAAGACAGACAGCCTGAGGGAGCCAGAAGAGAGGGCTACTCGTGGAGGGAGAGGACAAGTCAGCAGGTTTAACAGAGGTGCAGGGCCTCAGAACCCCCGAAGCCTGTCAGATGCTGAGAGATAGTTGATAAAGCCCTACCCAGAGCAGAGGAAATGAGATCAAGTGTCCTCGGAGGGAATTTGGGGAGCGCAGCTAAACTTGAAACTGGATTGATTGTGCAGGACTCTGGAAATCAAGAGGTCCTGAGGGAGACATATCCCCTGAATTGGCCACAAACGAAGGGTCTGCTTCACCCTCAGCCACTGCCCTGGGGGGATCAGGAAGGCAGCCCACCCCCCAGGGCTGCCTAGATCCACAGCTCCAGGGACATCACTCACACTGGGCACAGGAAGGAGCTTTTTCCGCACAGGGCCAGCAGGCCTGAGAGGACATGTGTTCAGTGCCAGTGTCCATAGGATTCTCCATCCACAGAGTTCTCTTCCCCACCCCACTCTCATCCTACATGTCCCACCCCTAAGAAAACCCTCCTTGCACTGGATTTTTCCACCCCCTGAAGAACGAAATTTTACTATGAGGAGACTGGGACACAGGATCCTGGGTGGAGGGAGAAAATATGCAAAAGTGGTGAACCCAAGAAAGGTGAGGGGGTCCAACTGAGCCTCAGATTCTGGAAGCTCTAGAGAAACTTGACACCAAGGCCAGGTCCAGAGCCAGGGCGGGGGAGGGAGTAAACCATCTTCCCGGAGCAGGAAGTGAGGGAGAGAGGGGGAGAGTGAGCTGGGGAAGCACTGTGTTTTCTTTGGCCTCTGCCAGCCCGGGGAGGGAGAGGGAGAGAGACCTGAGGGAGGAGGATGGGGCTAGTGGAAAGATCCGGCTTTTATGTCTCTCCCTCCCCCAGGAGGTGAAGGTTGGAGAAGGCTGGGAAGTCAGGAGAAATGGAAGTCAGAGGGTGCCCAGGCCAGGCCAGGGTTTCTCTTGCCTGCTCCCTAGGAGATGCGCAGGGGTACAGGGCCACACAAAGCTGGAATCAGAGGCCAGCAGGGTGATTGTGTGGGTATGGTAGGCAGTGAGGGGTCTGGATATGGCAGGGAGAGAGGGGGAGAGTGAGCTGGGGAAGCACTGTGTTTTCTTTGGCCTCTGCCAGCCCAGGGAGGGAGAGGGAGAGAGACCTGAGGGAGGAGGATGGGGCTAGTGCATCTGACACTGAGCATTCAGTGTCAAAGGGTTAAGACTAGCCCCAAAGCAGAACCTGAACTTGGGGCCACCACAGTGCCACTCCCTACATTCTCTTGAGCTCTAATCTCCTAGAGGTCTCCTCAGAAGGCCTTGACCTTGTGTACTACTCTCCATCAAGCAGATGCAGGCAAAGCAATTCTGGGGAATTCTAGAGGCTTAGGCAGGCAGGGCACCCTTCAGAAAGCCAGACTTGCAGAATCCAGTGTGTCTCCCAGGTATATTCTGGGCTGTAGACAGATGCCATCATTCTATTCCTAGCAGAAGGAATCCTTAAGAACAACTCCCTCTACAGCCCTGCTTCTCTTGGAGACATCCAATCCTAAATGTCATTCTAATCCCAAACTCAATCCCAACACCCATCCCTCACAGGAAACCCAAACTATTCTCAATATAAACACTACTCAAAATTGCTGAATTGTGCCTTCATCCTTGTCTAAAATCCAGTGTAGCCTCAACTTGACTCTCACCCTGATCTTATAAAACATGGGCCTGGTCCACACCTAGGAGTCTGTTTTGGGGAGGGAATTAACAAACAATAAGAGTTAACATGCGCTAAGCATTTATAAAGTATTAGGCACTGTTACAGGCTTTTTTTGTTACTTGCTGTACTTAATTAATACCAACCCTATGAGTTAGGCATTGCTATTATTAGCATTTTATAGACACAAAATGCAAGGCTGAGAAAGACCAGACTAGTTACTCTGGTCAAGTGCTAGCAGCCCTGGATGTGACTGCCAGGATCACTATCCCCATCAAAGTATCTTATAGGACGAGTGTGGCCTCAAATAGGATGGCTTCTCTCTGCATGGGGAGCACTATGGCTGCCCTAGATGCCAAACCAAGCCCTGTCAGATGAAATCCAGATGGGGTCTCTGCTCAGATATAGAGAGTTGGCTCTGAGGTCCCAAAGTCAAGAAACACGCTGCAGAGTGGCCAAGAATCATAGCTTAGGTGGAAAGGGTCTGCTCCAGGACAATAACCCTGGACTCAGTTAACGCCCTATTTTGCAGAACCACTGAGGATGCTTTACCACAGCTCCCACCCCCACCATCACTTCAGGGGTCCTCTTCCTGATCAGCCAACTCTAACTTGGGCTCAGCTTATATTCTGATTCATCGTGGGAAACATGCCAGACAAATTGTCATTCTAAATCACAAGGTCCCAGAGCATTCCAGACACAATGAGGAAAGCTCTCAATCAGGACAGGAATGATGATATTCTAAGCTTAGTGGTTTATCACACTCACACACACACACACACACACACACACACACACACACACACAGATTGGCTTGTTCACAAACACACTTACCCACACAGTCCCAGTAAGGATCTCTACACTTTTTTCTCGCTGGTCCAGTGAGGGAAGCCATGAGGGGGTCCACCTCTTTCAGCTTAGAGGATGTCATTCATCAGCCTGCAGCATTTCAAAGACAGCTCCAGTCTGGACCAGACCAGAAGGAAGGTACCTGCTCTCTGGAGTCCTTCATCCCTTCTTAGGTCAGAATATGTCACAGTTCTGATGGGCCGGGTGTCTGTCCAACCATGAGGGACCACATCAAAATATGTTCAGGGGCCTCCCTGATGGTGCAACGGGTTAAGCGCTGCGCTGTGGAGCTGTCGGTAGCGGTGACGTGAGTTCAAAGCCCAGCTGGGGAGATTCCCACATGGCGCAGCAGACCTTCCCTGCCTTGCCCCGCTGCTCCCCTCAGCAGTGTATTTCTGATCTACCTGTTCTGCTCCCCGCTCTGTCTCTGGTGAACCCTCTAGCTGGCCCATGCCTCTGGCCTGTACCCCAGCTTGTATGCATAAATAAACAAATCTTTTCTGAAAAATGTTCAATGTACCTTTCACCCCTACCAGCCTTCCACTCTTGACAAGGTGAACCAGTAAGGGAACTCTGGCCATAAAGAAGCCTAAAGAGAGATCAGCTGGAGACCCAGGCTTTGTCTCAAGGTGCTCTGGCTTCAAAGCCAGAAGCCTGCCCTGCAACATGGACCATCTTGTCCACACAGACCTTGCCCCTAGTGTTGCATTTTGATACTACCCAGAGCCTTTCCAGCCAGCCCTGGGACCTGTGAGATCGCTGGGGTAACCCCCCAAAGCCACCTGTGCCCTGTCCCATGTTGTCCTCCCTCCTCCCACGCCCACTCTTATCTCCCTCTCATATGCAACAAGAGTGGTCTTTCTCTTCCAACAACATCCGCACTGGTCATGCAGACGTCATAACCTAGAGTTAGTAAGAAGTATAATTCACCCCTGGAGGGGGAAGCAAAGTAGGATTGAGGAGGGAAAGGGCCTGGGGAGGGAGATGTGCGGACTCTGACGGCTGGCTCCCTAGCTGTCTGTCTGGAAGCCAAGAGCTGAGAGTCCACAACTGCAGAGAACTGGAGGCCGATGCCCTCAATTGACACCCACCAGAGCTGCTCCTCTGGGTGTGGCAGCACGGAGTACCCCCCAACAGAAACTGACAGCTCGTGGGGCTGGGAGCCCACCATCCACAGATCCAGATTCCACAGATGCAGATAAAAGTCAGGATAGAAATAACTGGCTCTGAGAGGGGCGGATGCAGATGTGGCCGTCAGAGCCCCAGATGTGGCTCAGCCGCGGCCGCCAGGGCTGCTGTGGCTGTGAACAAGAATGTAGACCCAGATGGGATGAGGATGGGGGCCAGAGGAGGGGACAATGCACAGAGCTGCTCTGGGCTCCAGGAGGGGTGCGGCTCTGGGGAAGAGAGAGGTCTAGCGTCTGACTTCATGGAAAGGCTCAGCCTGATCCTGGGGAAAGGAGATTCCTGCAAATAAATGCTCCCTCAGCTGCCCAAGCCTCATTCCCATCACTCTACATTCCCCTCTAACCTGCCCCTGACTTCTGCCTAGTCACAGAAACAGCTTCATGGGGTGCCTTCTCTATCAGCAGCCTTGGGGTTCCTTTGGGCATGCCTGCTACAGAGGGGAGGGCAGCAGTACCGCCTCTGCCTCCGGGAAATGGAGGAAATGTCAGTGTCAGCCGGGCAGGTAAGTCCTTGACCTAAGCTCTGGTAATACCCAACAGTTTGGGGGCCATAAAGATGAAGGGACCGTGGCCCTGCTCAGGAGCCCCTGCACATAAACACCCCCAATGATGAAGCTCACTGCACCATCGCTCACGGGGCTCATTTACTGCCCACTTTGTTTTGAATTTTCATCCCGGGAGAAGTTTGCAAATGGCTTACAGCAGGAACTTTCCAGAAGTGGCAGAATATAATTAGGGCATTCTCAGCCTTGCCACTCTCAGACAGAGCTCCCCCCAGGGAGCCACCTAGCAGTGAGCAGAGGAGGCAGGAGGCTAAAGACAGCCAGCTGAATCTGGGTGGGAAGAATTCATGGAGGACCAACTTGTCCAGCCCCTGCCTCCCGGTCAGCCCTCATCCCTGTCCTGTTTGTGAAAATAAGACCAGCCCACACTTGGCTATTTCAGGAGAATTAGCTCTCTTAACACAGGACATCTCTCCTGGGCAGGAAGTTTTTCTTTAAATATACCCTGAACCCCTCCCACTGCAGAATCAGTCATTTCCTTTGGTCAGGTCTCAGGGGAGGGGAGGTGGAAGAAGACAGCTGTCACTGTCCTCTCTTACAGAACCAGAGCCTCAGCCAAGTCCCCAGCACTTCACGTCTCTCTTGCACACTATACAGACACATTCATTTGCAAAGAGCAGCTCAGGCTCCACCAGGCTGTGGGGGTAAGTCCAGGACTGTGTCTTGATGTCACTCTGTGCCTTGGATGGGGCTCCTAGGGCTGGCCTGCTGCATTCACAGCAGGACACAACGCCTCTTTTAGGAAAATTAGCCCCCTTCTTCTAGTGTCTGCCCAAAGGCCAAACCAATATTTCCTAAGCACCTACTATGTGCTTCACATGCGTAGGCAACCTAATTTCAACTTCACAACTCTGCAAGGATAATAATACCACCATCAGCTTAGATATGAGGAGAGGATAAAAAAAAAAATCACCTGAAGTCACACAGTTCATGGATGAAAAGACCGGGTCAGAACTCAAAGCAGGTCTGAATCCTCAGCCTGTGCTTTCTCCTCCACACCACACACCAACTGGGAAGCTGGGGGCTGGATCCTGAGTGGGCAGGGGAGCGGCAGGCAGCCCTTCCCTTGGCTCCTCACAGTCATGCTCCAGCTGTGACTTGCCCAGCTGCTTCCTGACAGCAGGTGTCCAGGGTTCCCACCTGGACACACTCCTTCCCACAGCCCAGTGAGGATTCCCAGCAGCCATGCAAGGCTGAGGGGTAGTCAGAAGCACTGTTTGCCCCCTCCTCCACCAAAGGACAGTGAAGAGCTTTTAGTTTCCCCTGGAATTATTAATGACTATCAAGTGGGTTTAAATCAAGGCAGACTCCCGGGAAGAGGGGAGATCATACCCGTTTTACAAAGAAGAGAAATTTTTGTGCAGAAAGGAGGGAAAAGAGAGCCCCAGAACAGAAATAGGGCCCATCAAAGGTTGGAGAAGTGGATCCACCACCATGGGATGGGGGTGTGTGTGAGGAATGACACACATTACGTGGGGTTCCACTGGCCATCTGCAGTTCTCCCATCCAGAACTCAGAATCCCAGATCCCTGAGGGGGCTGAAGCAGCCCTCCTCCTGCGGTCTGCTTCACATTCCTCACATTCTTTACGCTCAATTAAGGAGAAATAATCAGGGGAGCAAGCAAGGCCGCAGCAGGGCGGCCTTGCCCCACACTGCCGGCACATCACATGTGCGGAAACAACCCCCTCGGTCAAGCCAGGCCAGACATCAGACTGACGGGCCTGACAGGGATGAGGAAAGCAAGCAGTGAGGACCGGGACAAGTGTCTCTCTGTCCTCCACAGAGACAAAGTAGAGGGAAGGAACAGGGAGGGGGAGGGGGTCAGGAAAGGAAAGGAGACAGGGCAAGGTCAGAGCAGAAGACTTGGCCACTCATTTCTTAATCTTGTTACTGCTTTACCATGATCACAGCATCGAGTTGCCATCACCATGCGCCACTGCTATGGAGGACCCTCTGAGCCACTCCTGGATGCTTAGAATACTGCGGGCCTCCATCTAGCTAGCAGCATGCACCGATTAGGTGAGTCATTGGAGCGAGCTCCCCATGGTCTTCAAAATATACTATCTGTGATGGAATGTGCATGTGGTTTTCTCCTCTTGGACCCAATAGCCTGGGTCAACCAAGCAAATTTCTACTCCCTCAAGCCTCGGTTCAAGGGCTGCTTCAATCCACCCCCACCCACCATCTACCCCCACAAAAGTCTTTCTTGACATCCCCCAACTCATGTTGGTCCGAGTAGCCAGCAAAGATCTTATGCTGTGTTTGTGATTTCAGGTGTGTATGATTCTATCCCTGCCTGTATGAGTAGTAACTAAATGGGTGATCATTATTATTTACTGAACCTGTTCTTTGTGCCAACACTGTGTTGGCACTTGATAGAGGACCTCATTTAATCTTTTAACATCCCTAGAGGTTATTAGTATTATTTTCCCCAACTTACTGATGAGGAAGACTTGGAAAGGTTAAATAACTTATCCAAAGTGAGCTGACTAGTAAGTCAAGGAGGGGAAACTTGAACTTGGGATGGTAAAGTGTCGAAACTGTTAATGCTATTAATCTATGTTTGAGGTCAGGGGCTATATTTAGCCTTATTTACACTATATGGGAAAAAATAGTTGCTCAATAGAGAGAGGATGGATGGATGGATGGATGGGTGGGTGGGTGGATGGATGGACGGACGGACAGATGGACAGATGGGATGGACGTTGGGAGGTTACAGTTTCAGCATTGGAACTGAGCCAAAGGCTCCATTCCCACCTCCCTTATTAATGGGTTATATTTGTGGGATGATTTCTTAGGTCCATTTTCCACTCTTCGTTGGGTCTTAGACTATGAATCCTGTTAGGATACAGTTTGTGGCCACTTTGGAGCTTCAATCTATGCCTATATTGGGGTCTCAGTTTGTGGCTACTTTGGGGTCTTAGTGTGTGGTCAGAGATAAGGCTAACTTATCATTAGGGTGGCAATCAGCCTGTGCCAGTCACTCACAGTCTGTGGCTTGGATATTTTGGAGGAAGAGCTCATTTTGGGTGAGCTGACTTGCAGCAGGGTAGAGAAAAGACAGTTCTCAAGCAGAGTCCTTGTTTTTGAGTAGTTAGTAGAGAAATGATATGTGAGAGTAACTGGTTGTGTGGGATAGTACAGCTGGAGCACCCTGGGAATGGGGGTGAAGGGAAGTACCCAAAGAGTATGCACCATGTGCTCTTTGAGTCCCACATGTGTGATTGTGTGGTGTGCCACATGTGTGGGTGCTGTGTGTGGTGGGGCGACGGGGCTGCATAGGGTGTGGGAGAGACAAACACACACCTGTAATAACATTGGCTTCAGACGCTAGGAGAGAAGAAATTCCCCCAACTGTTTTATCAGAGCCGAGGTTACCAAATTACGTTGTTGTTTTAAATTTGAGCTTCTCTGCCTGCAAATGGGGGGATCTCAGGTTCACGAGCTTAATGCTTGGCTGGGCCTGGAGCTCCACTCCCCAACCCAATCTGGACTCCCAGAGCTCCCAGACCCAAGGAACAAAAGTCTTCTCTCTCAGGGCTTTGAAGTGGAAACACTAACTGCTCCCTTTAATTAGAAAGAAACCCCCTATTGTTCCTGCTTTATTACTGATGGATGAAGACATGGGGTAGGGGGAGATTCTGAGAGGCAGGGGTGGGTTGGGGGAGGAGTAGAGGGACACAAAATCTCAATTTAGAATAGAGGATCTCCATGCTCAATCTCGCTGCACCAAACCAGACCCTCTTTGTCTACCCAATACAACAAAGATTTTACAGGGCATCCAGCCTTTGATTAGACGTCATAGAAAAGATAGGGTCTAGCCCTTAAAGAGTTTATAATGCAGGTAAGAGAGGCAGGGTAGGGGGACAAGAAAGGTAAGGTAATTGATGTGAAATGCACACTCTCAATATAAGCAAGAACTTAGGATAATGGAGTAGGGAGATAGTCCCGTAAGACAAGCTCCCAGGAACATTCTAAAGAGTGGTGTCTAGATTTGAGCTGCAGATGAGAGAGAATTGACAGAGAGTATTAGAGACGGTGTTTCCACTCCAAGCAAGGGAGTGGCCTGTGCAAAAACACAGAAGTGGAAATGGACACAGAATCTTTGAGGACACTCTTAGAAGTGGGTACTTGGGGGCCAGGAAGTACCTATGGGAAATGGGGTTGCACAGAGATTAACAGAGGAATGAAGACCTTGAGAGCACCCAGGGAAGAATGGCCTTGAGGAGACAGGGAGCTACTGGGAGTCCCCTGAGTGACCTGGTAAAAAGAGGTCCCTTGGAGTGGGCGGAGGAGAGTTTAATCTGACAGACCTGTGCTTGAAGGCATGGAGGCCAAGAAGGGTATAGGTGAGGAGACATGGGGGAGCTCCTGGGGAAATCGAGGCGATAATGGCTGGGCCTAGGTGATGGCAGTGAGACCAGGAAAGAAAGGTGAGTCTGGGATGAATTTCAGAGGAAGAAACAAGATGTGTTGACAGAACAGAAATAAGGAAATAAAGAAGTGGGAAGTATCAGACTGCCCCAAGATCTCTCTAGTGTGGGGGACAAGGAGGGTGGTTGTGGGAGACAGAGGGTAGAAGCCGCCCTCCAGGACAAGTGCAGCACCAGAGAGATGAATAAACACTCCAACAGCTTGGTTCTCCCTTCCAGAGCCAAAAGACGCACTGAACCCAGCACTCAGGAGCTAGCAACTGCAGGGGAGGTGAGCCCCATTCTCCGAGAAAGGAAATAAGCACCATTAATAAAAACAAGCACCTTTGTACAACCTGGTTTTTTATACATTTCAAAGTGATTCTCACTGTACCTCATTTGATGCTCAAAACAACCACAGCGGATATCGTTTTTTGGCAGATGAAGAAAACTGAAGTGCTATAAAAGCTCAACACCTCGCTCTAAGTCGCGCAGCTCGTTAAGGACAGAGTGGAGAGCACAGGTCTTCGCCCTTCAGCTCAGGGCTCCTCCCAATGCCTGTTGGCAGCCCAGGGAAGGGGAGGGCCCCGGCGCTGCATGAGCCCCAAGTCACTGAGGGCAAGGAGTGTGGGCTCGGAGAGAGGGTCCACCCCAGACTTCAAGCACACCCCAGCCTGTTCCTCACACTCGCATAGGGCGTAAGTCGGGAGCACGGGGTTGGAAACGCCAAGTCTAATCAGACCTCACAAGCCCACAGATGGTTTGAATCAACGTGCTACCTTGATAGGAATAATGAGGAGTCCTAAAGACAGTCTTATACCAGCTCCATCCATCTGGACAGAACACCACGTGTTCCACAAGAATCTCCCATCCAGGGTCCCCTCACCCTCCACGATGGGCAAATCCTTCATGAGGAAGCCCCCTGGTCCCATTCACACCTGCTCTTGGCCCCCATCAGCAGAAACACCCACAGATTTTCCCAAAAAATCTGGCCTACGGTACTGATTTGACAAACCCTGTCTTCTTAGACTTCTCTTGAGGTTAATATGGTTCCCAGGGAGAAACTGGTGACCGTGGGTTACAAGGCTGAGGCAGGGGATGTGAGGCAACATGGTGGAACGGGTGGACCTGGATGCAGAAGAATACGGAACCAGACACACATCCTGTTTACTTCCTGGTAGAGTGTGTACACCCAACATTCATTGTTTCAGTCACTGAACACGACAAATGTCATCATGACATTTCCTTTGATGGGACACCTGACCTAAAGTACCCAAATTCCAGGAAGCCTGGGATTAACCAATCTATGGGATCACAGATTCCCAGTCCCGGAACCAGACCTATGGTCTAGAAAAACCCCACCTCCTACTGCAGGCACCCACAGGAGCCAGACCCCACAATGACAGCAGTTCCCCACAAAGCCCTTCCCCAGGAAAGCTCAGGCCTGAGGTCTCTACCCCCCAGTGGTGGCCCTGTGAGCAAGGCCTTGCTTTAAAGGAAAATTTGACCCCACCCTATCCCCTTGCCTAGCAAAGTTTAATTTGAAGCTTAAAAAACAATGAAGTTAATTTTTAAAAACCTTTCATTGAGCTCCATGAGACCCCTATTAATTTTATTGTTTCAATAAAGCATTTATTTAATTGTCTCCAGAAGGGCCCTGTTCAATGCACAGATGTTACCTGAGTCAGAAGGGAGAGAGCTAGGAGGCTTTTATTCACCCTCTCCCGTTAGCACATTAGCAGGATTCTGTTATTGGATTAACTGATTGTCACCTTAAAAGTCACAAAGTGCAACCCTGAGGGAATGAGACACAAGCAGGTAAGTTCTGTGGGGCAGGCCAGGTCACAGTGTCAAGAAACAGAAAGCAGGCTCATGATAAAGAGGCTGGGTTTAGTTAAGACAGGAGAGGATTTTTTTTTTCCCCTGCTAATGAGGAGACAATTGTTTTTTAGCCACTAGCATAAGGCTGATGTTCCTGAAGAAAATAAAAGGACAAACATGTTACTAGATGTTCAGTGTCCAAACCCTAAGAGAGGGAAGGCTCAGGTTGAGATGGCAAAGATATCTGGAATGTCATATTCAGTCCTCTCCTAATTATTTACCGAGTACCTACAATCTGGCACCACCACTTGCAGTTTGGAGCCTACAACAGTGAACAAAACAAAGATCCTGCTCTCAAGGAGCTTATGTCTAATGAGGAAAGACTGAAAACAAAAAAATTTTAAAATGTCACTGATACATGAAGAAAATTTCAGACAATGATAAGTACTCTGAGAACAAGGCAATAATATGGTAAAGAGTAGCTAGGAGGTCTGTCTGATGAGATGAAACTTGAACCAAAGTTATAATACACAGAGAAGGAGCCAATCACAAGAAGGTCTGAGAGAAGAGCTTTCCATGCAGAGGAAACAGCAAGTGCAAATGTCCTGAGCCTCTGGAACAATATCCAACAAACAACTAATCAGAGGAGTATGATCTAAGAAGAGATCCAGAAGACCTCTTACCAAAGGTCTTTCAAGAAATACCTCAGGACAGAGATTCCATTATTCATCTTTGTGTCCCTGGTTATTTGCTTGGTATCTGGCACAGAGTAGATGATAAAAACAAATTAAGTAGATATGAAGAGGGAAAAGGAATGAGAGGAAAGACTGAATACAGGGAACTTCATTTAGTCAGTTTATTCATCAAGTCAACAATCAATTAAGACAGAGGGCCTCCCTGGTGGTGCAAGGGGTTAAGTCTCAGCACTATGAAGCTATCGGCAGCCACTACAGCACAAGTTTGATCCTCAGCCAGGGAGCTTCCCATATGGCACACGGGAGCTCTCCTGCCTCACCCACTGCTCCCCTCAGCAGTGTATTTCAGTCAGTCTGCCTGGTCTGCTCCCCACTCTGTCTCTGGTGTATCCTCTCACCACCCCCACACCTCTGGCCTACATCCCAGCTCTTGTATGCATAAATAAATAAATCTTAAAAAAAACCAAACAGTCATTTAAGACGGAAAAAGGAGAGAAAGCTCAGTTTATATATGAGGTCATTTGGGACCAAGCTAAGGGCTGAGGGCAAGGCATTATTTGGATCACAAGCAAAGAAAGTCAGCATTTTCCTTGAAGGAGAAAACTTATCATGAAATACACGTAATTTCTTATAGCCTTTCTGAACTATTGACAAGAACTCATGGTCACCTCCCTCCCCGAGACATTTGCTGACCCACAAGGTACAGCCTTCTTGTGTTCAGGAAATTTGGAGAAGGAGCAACAAATGTGGGTTATAGTCAGGAAGGCTTTCTGGAAGAAGAAAGTCTGGGGATGTGCCTTGAAGGTTGAGCAAGCTTTGACTAGGTGAGGAGAGGATGTCACCAGGCGGAAGCAGCGGAGTGTGCTCTAAGATTGGGAGAGCAGCCAGCCAGGCTGCAATGTGGAGTCAGGAAGTACTTATGGAAGTACAGGGACATAAGAGGTAGGTTGCAACCGACTTCAATTGCCAGACTAAATTATCCTCCAAATGATGGAAAATCATCAAAGATTTTAAAACAGGAAAACGATGTGTTGGAAGCAGTGTTCTTGGCAGATGAATCTGGTGCCCATACATGCTTTGAGGTGGGAGACCCAATCAAGAGACCAGATGTGAGAGGAAGAACCTGGCCTGGGGAGCATGGCAGTGAGAAAATAAAGGAGTGAGTCCAAGAGATTTTTTTTTTTAATGCAGGACTTGAATTTGAGCTTGGAAGAATCAAAGAGACTCTCTGAGGTGTCTTGGAGCCTGTTGGTACAGAAATCAGACAGTCACCGAAGGCAGCTGGTGGGGGAAGGAGACCAAGCATGCATGGAGCATCTTAGGGAGTCTTTTCACGCCACGTTGTTCATCGCGGTTACCTCTGCAGGTGGGGTTGGAGGGGTAGGCAAGGTGGCTTTCGCATCTTGATATATATAATCTCCTTTAATGGAGGGATTTTGTGTAATTTTTACTTCCCTTTTTGTGCTTTTTGGAATTTTGCAAATAATTACTTTAATTCCATGCAGACTCCCAGAGTCTCATTAACCCTTTGTAAACTATCCCTCCTGATTTGCTCTCTTTCCCCTGCAGGGAAGGGGAAAGAGTGGGGAGTCTCTTGGCTGTACCTCTTTCGGGAGTCACCCTCCTCTTCCCACTGCTCCCCTGCCCAGGCCTGCCTCTGTCCTTTAAGGCTCAAACATCATCATATACCCATCTTTTAAGCAAGATTGCAGTGTTGGTTTTAGAAAGTCTAACCCTGGGATTTTTATAGCTGAAATCAGCCCAGACCATGAACTAAATTAAGACTATAGGACAGAGTAGGGAAGAGCACAGCTCTGCAGTTAGAGTCCCCGTGTCCAGCCTCCTAGCTCTTCCGCAGCTACCTGACCTCTATATAGGTCAATTTTCTCAGTTTGAAAACTGAAGGTCATGGCAGTTTTTCTCTTCTAGAGGTATTAGGTGCATTAAACGACAATAAAATTTTATAAGTGTGCTCTAGCATTAGTATTGATAAGAACAATCTAACATTTATGACCAAACTTTGTTGCTTGGAGATAAAAAATAACTTTAATAAACCTCTATCTTGGTTCCTGTTGTCTTGATTCTCTGTCTTTCCCTTTGACTGAAATTGGTTTGTTTGTTTGTTTCCCAAACCAACAAAGGAGTGAGATTGGGGCCTGAGTCCCTATTTCCTGATGGCCTGGTGGTCTGCTCTGCCACTTAACAATTTGTGCGACGTTTGACAGATTTCTCAATCTCATGAACCTCAGTTCATGAACGCTCATCTGTAAAATGGATGTGATTAACACTGACCTCGAGTATGTCTCAGAGGTTAGACAGTTCCTGGCACATAGCAAGTTTTCAGTACATGACAGTTCTCCATGAAGGTTCCAGGGAAGGGCCAGCTCTTTTCAGCCTGCCCACCCCAGCTCCAGACCGTCCACATTCTCCTTTGTATTAGTCCCTGATGACTTCAGGGGTGAATCTGCCCAATTACAGCCTAAGCTCCTGAGGGCAGAGGCAGAGCCAAGACCTCCTTAACTGTAAGGAACAGTCCTCCCCCTGGGCCTGGGTCCAGGTCAGCCTCCTGGGGCAGCCTGGAGGGAAGAGGGAGAGAATTGTTAGCCCTCTCCAGGTCCAGAACCAGATGCACAAACTCAACAGCCCCTCTTTCTTCCTCTTTTCTCACTAAGTTCCAAACCGCAGCCCTGAGGCTGCTAGAAAAGAATTGGTTCTTTCTATTTGACCATGCCTGGAAGAAAAGTTGCCCCATTGACACAGGGTATATTTGGCTTGGTCAGACAAGGTGTGATGTATTAGATTCAAATCACCCTGCCCTGTGCTTCCATCCTCATCCTCTCCCATGCAAAGGCCTCTGGACAAAAGCAGAGACCTCTGTCCCCTCACCTCTATACCTATCACCCATGATGCAATGACCGGCTCCCCATTTCACTACCTGCCTCTTCATGTGCCTGGGGTAAAGAGATTCTAGGGCTCAGCTCTCATTGTTCTTCCTTCCCTTAAAGGGTCTTTCAGACAGGTTCAGTTCAGGATGAGGTCCCAACACTAAGGCAGGCCCCTCTGGGTGACAATTCTAAGCAGTTACCTCTCAGCTGTTTCTGAGGGCGTCAAGTCCCCCTCCAAACCCCATCTCCTCCGATCAAAGAAAACAATGAGGAGACCTACATCTCAGATAGCCAAGAAACAGAAAGAAAGAAAAGTTGTCAAAACCTACTTTCCTGGACTGAACAGGAGGGAGAAAAAGGAACAGAGGCAGGCCTCGCGAGGGAGGCTGAGGGGTGCTCTTGACGAGACAGACAGGGACTGAGAGCCCATGGGGCCTTTTGGCTTCTGGGTCCTGGAGGGCCTCACCCTCTGACAGTGCTGGGGAGCCAAAATAGCTCATGTTCCCATCCTGAGAACCACGGAAGGGAACTAAGCTCTTTTCCAGAAACGGTGGAATGATCCCTCCTGAGCCCTCGGCTTTCCGTCTTTGTCTTCATCTGACTACCCTTCTCAGTAATCAGGGCTTTCTGTCTGTTTCCATGTTTCTGTCTCATGTCTATCTTGTCTCTTCTCTCTCTCTTTCTCTCTCTCTCTCAAGCCCCACCCCAACTCTGTCTCAGATCATTTCTTGGGGACTCTGCCTTGGGGCTCCCGCTCTCCAGCATGTAGGAAACCTGACCTTCATCATCTGTTTTTTATATTTTGGAAACGTCAGCTTCACTTCCTACCTGAGGGAGGTGGGGGCAGGGGAGCAGGCAGCCTGGCTCCACCTCTTTCCCTTCCTCTTCCTTTTCTGAATCAGGCCCTCCCCTCCAGCCCTTTGCCTCAGGGACCACCATCTAGGCCTTTCCTGCTGGAGGTCACTGGGACACCAGGAGTCAGACCCTGACAGGGTGTGTGGGAAGCTTCTTCTGATCAAACCTGGTTTGCTGATTACAGAAGAGGTGAAAATCCCAGGCACAGAAAAAGCCCAGAAGCTGAGAGATTTCACCAGTGGAAACCAGGATGGAAAGTTGTTAAAGTCGTTTCTGCCTCCAGGCAAAGTGACAGCCAAGCAAGTTGTTTAATATGTCCTCACAGATGTTTATTTGTTTAACATCATTATTAATCCTAACAATAGTTTACACATTGAGGGTTTATCCTGCACCAGGCACTTTATATGTTTTTGCATTTCCTCCACTTCAACAATTTTATGTGCTAGGTACTCTTATCCTCTACCATTTTTCAATGAGGAAACGAAAACAGAGAGTTTAATTAACTTGCCCAAAGTAACTCAACCGATAAGATATGGACCCAAATTTTTGTCATTCCAAGTCCTAAGATCTTTACATCAAGATTTCCAAGATCTCAAAAATGTATTTTGTATATTTTCTTTTCAAGGAAATAAAGTCCCAGGGCATTACAGACTCGGGTTGGAGAGGTATCATCTTTAACTTACTTCTTTCTGGGACACCTTGAGGAATCCCCTAGCAAGGATTAAGCGGAAAGGCAGAAAGAGGGATTTCAGGAAGGGAAGAACTAGGAGGGCAACATAGGAAAAAGCCAATGAGGTCTGCAAGTTAGGGGACAGTGCAGGTAGCAGGCTGGCGGTTCTGGTTCTGGGCAGTGAAATGAAGAGAACAGGGCTAGGTAGAAGGCTGGGACCAGCTCACAGAGGCCTGAAGCACAGTTCATTTTATCCTTCAGATTTAGGGGCGGGAAACTAATACTCCAGAAGAAGAGTTTGAAATCTGGGTTGGAAGGAAAAAGATAGACAATAAAACGGGCTGTTGAGAGTTGGAACTGCCCTCCTGGCAGCTCAGGATGAACTGACAGAACAAGCAGAAAGGGCGTATCTAGAAGATATTTCCAAAGAAATTCAGCAATTTGGAGTCTGAGACATCTGCCTTCCCAAGGATTGCTGTCCAAGTTAGTGTTTGGGTGGGGTGGGGGCGTGGTAGGAAGAGGGAGGAGCAGGAAAACACGATGGGTGTAAAGCACTGAACATCCATTCTGCTGGCAACCACTCTGGTCTGTGTCTTCTGAAGCTGAGTGAGCTGGAGGGCTCTAGGGTAAAGATAGCCCTGAGCACTGAGCCAGAGAGGGACCTGAGGACCCCAGCCTGGGAGGCAGACTGGAGATCTGGATCCCGAAGCAATGAAGCAACAGTAAGAAGCAACAGTCCTGTGTCTTTTTCAATTCTTTGAAATGATGATTTTACTCCCTGGGTGGCAAAAAAAAAAAAAAAAAAAAGCAAATATGGAAAATTGGCTAAGACCTCAAGCACTGCCAATTCAGAAAGTCTAATCTGTTCAGAAAGTTCAACCCCTTTCTTTCGAAGGCCACCAAACCTATTTCCATCTCAGATAGTGTATGTCGGTGTCTGAGATCTGATGAGGGAGACAGAGAGTGTGAGAAGGGGAGGGCTGAAAAGCCTTTGTTCCCCTGTGAGGCTTCTGTGTGTGCATCCTGTGCACCTTTGTACCTGTTTCTCAGGCATCGAACTTTCAAACCATAACAGAAACCTTGAAGCTTGGCAAAGATATCACAGGAATAATTATCTAATTTCAGAACATGTTATTATAATACCTACATGATGTGTAATGAACTTAACAATGTGCACGTTATATTCACCAGCTCTGAGTTACAGACCCCAATGCCAAGTCCTACCTCAGAGACTTCTTCAAGACCAGAGAGCAGAGCAGGGCCCAAAGAAAGCTCTTCAAGGAATACCCCCCACCCCAACCCCCACATACACAATGGCTTCCTCATGGATTGGGAGTTGGGGCTAAGAAGATAGGGGAAGACCGCTGGGAGGGGGCAGAGCAATCTCAGGATGGCTACTCCATACCTCCCTTTTCCTCCCCAGAGTGGAATCGCTGCAACTGGTATGGAAGCAGTCATATTGGGGTCACAGAAGGAGATGGGCTCTCCCTGACTCAGCTGGGCCAGGGGGCCGCATGATCAGCCCAGCTCCCTTCCCAGGGTGGATAGAGGCTGAGTGTGAGGGGAGTGTTTGCTGTTTGCTGCCGCTCCCTGTTGACTTTAGCCAGTAGCTCTGTTTACAAACCCAGGTTGGTTTTCCCAGCACAGTTAATTAGACCAAAGACATCTGGTGTGAGGGCTGGGGAGGGCATCTGCTCAGAGCCCACCCCAGCAGCCATGGGCCAGTGCAGGGCAGAGCAGCTAAACAGGACCAGACCACACTCCACCAAACCAAAAGTTCTCAGGAGAACCGTGGCTTTCCAAACTGCATTTCCCAAGCGTGCTAAGTTAGACTGGGCCTTAGGGGACCCCACCACTCAAGGCTGGATCCCCTACATCAGTGTGATCACAGGCTGGACTCAAGATCTCAACCCTCCCCTCAGACCTTTCATGGTCAAAAGACGGGGGGCAGAGATTCCTGCCCCTCTCTCAGTCATTCTGCATTCTCAAGGAATACCGGACCTCTTCTACGGGAAAGTCACCCCCTTCTTTTAGGGGTAGCTCCCCTAAAAGAGGGGACTCTAGGTCATCATCCTCCCCCCTGACTCCTCCTCAGCCAATCTCTGACACTGCGGGGAGAAGAGAGATTAAGCAGTTTGGGATCAGACGGAGTAGGAAAGTGCCCAGGGAGGAGAATATAGGTGGACAGTTCCAGGGCCGTGGGGAAGTGAAGCGCTGAGAGGGGGAGGTGCAGCGGCTTATCTCTCTCAGGAGGGGGGAGCTCACTCCAAACAGCTAATGCACTGGCGTGTGAAAGCCCCTCAATTAGCACTAATGATGCAATCAGGGAGGGAGGAGGAGGGACCAGAAGTTCTGGCAGAGTCAGCAACAACTTACACACACGGTACACACTTCCTCGGTTAGTTCAGATACTCCAGTGCACACACTCCACAAACTGAGCCACGCACGTCCGTGGGCACAAATGCGCTCTTCGCGCAAACTACGTTCGAGCATATGGTTCTTGATCCGCAGCTGACCGCGTCAAACTGTAGGGATGGGGGAGGGGGTCCAATTTTGGGCTCAGAGACAAGGAAAATCAGACTTGGTGAAAGAGACTGAACCTGATGATGATTCTTCAGATCCCAGAGTTCCCATCCCACGCACGCTCGCAGGTGCCAACCCCACATCGCGGCACCCGTCCCCCAGGACTGAGCGAGGAGCTGCTACGCCGGGCCTCACCCTCGAGAAGCAAGACCCAGGAGCCTTCTCCTAGTCCACCCGTCCCAAGACAGAGTGCTCTGGGATCACCCAAATCCCCAACCCCCCACCCATATGCTCGTCCCCTCCGAAGCCCGTTACCCGCCGGCTTCGCCCCTTTATTTTCTGCCCCATCCCGCCGGTTGGCTCCGTTATCCGCCTCTCTGTCCCGTTATCCCGCAGCCCCCGCCCCGTTATCTATCCTTGAGCTGGGCCGGGAAACCCGCGCGTCGCGGGGCCGCCGCGGCACCCTCCCCCTCTTCTTGCTCTCCCCGAGCTCCGCGGGCAGCGGGCCGGGCTGGGCGGGAGCCGCCTCCTCACCGCTTCCCAGGCCCAGACGGCCGCGGGAGGAGGTCCCGCTGTCAGTCAGCGGGGAAGGCCGGGCCGGGCGGCCGGAGGGGGCGGCGCCGAGGACGGGCTCGGGCCGGGAGCTGGGAGGCGGAGGGGCGGGGGCGGGGGCGGCTCCGGGCCTTATAAGCGGCGGGGGCAGGGCGCGAGGGAGGCAAGTGTCAGGCCGATGTGCCGCCCGCTAGAGGCCGGGGCCGGGGTCGGGGCCGCCGGAGCCATGCGCGTGGACTGGGCAGGGGGCCGGCGGGGCGCTGAGCGGAGCCGCCTCGGAGCCTGAGCCTCCCGGGGCCGGGGCCGGGGAGCCGCGCCGGGCCGGCCGGGGGGAGGGGAGCGATGCGGCGCCGGCGGGCGGCAGTGGCCGCGGGTTTCTGCGCCTCCTTCCTGCTGGGCTCGGTCCTCAACGTGCTCTTCGCACCGGGCTCAGAGCCTCCGCGGCCAGGCCAGTCCCCCGGGCCCTCGCCAGCCCCGGGCCCGGGCCGTCGCGGGGGCCGCGGGGAGCTGGCCCGGCAGATCCGGGCGCGCTACGAGGAGGTGCAGCGCTATTCCCTCGGGGGCCCGGGACCCGGGGCTGGCCGGCCGGAGCGGCGGCGCCTAATGGACCTGGCTCCGGGTGGGCCGGGCCTGCAGCGCCCCCGGCCCCCGCGGGCCCGGCCCCTGCCCGACGGCGCCCTGGGCTGGCCCCCTGCTCCCGGCCTCGCCTCCCCCGGCCCGGGCCCGCGCCTGGGCTGCGCGGCGCTCCGCAACGTGTCCGGCGCACAGTACGTGGGCTCAGGCTACACCAAGGCCGTGTACCGGGTCCGCCTGCCTGGCGGCGCCGCGGTGGCGCTCAAGGCGGTGGACTTCAGCGGCCACGATCTGGGCAGCTGCGTGCGTGAGTTCGGGGCACGGAGGGGCTGCTATCGGCTGGCGGCCCACAAGCTGCTCAAGGAGATGGTGCTGCTGGAGCGGCTGCGGCACCCCAACGTGCTGCAGGTACACGGGCGAGGGTGCGGGAGGTGAGGGTGGTGGCAGGAAGTGCCCAGGCCGGGTCACTCTGGCCGAAAGAGAACCATTGCTCTTATAGATAAAAAAACGGACCCCCAGTGGCTGAGCCCACGTTAAGCAAGGACGGAACCTGAGCCGTAATGCTTCCCACTGTAACACCCTGCCTCTCGCATCCCTTTACAGCTTCCACACCACAGCCCTTGAAGACAGACAGGACAAAGGGTCCCAAAACTCAGGCCAGGGGTCGGTTAAGATTTAGGATCCTACTTCTGGCTGGAACCAAGGTGTCGGGCACCAGGGAAATGACTTTATAGGGAGGCAGGGTATAGAGGTCCCTGATTCACGACCCTTACTGCGGTAATAGAGTCCCCTTTCTTGGTGGAACCTGAACCTCCTTCTCTCAACTTGTAAACAGTAACTTGTTTGGCTTTGCAGGTAGGGTGAGACAGTGATAGGCTAGAGAGAGACCCTATGTCAGACTTGATTCCCAGAAAATGCCCCCACTTTCTACCCCACCCAGAAGCCTCTGGAAGGACTCAAGAGGTTCGGGTAGCAGGCCAGAAAAAGCGCAGCTCTTCTCAGAATCAACCCCTGGGGTCCTCTAGAGCTTAGAGGGGGCCCTTGAAACACTGGGAAAACGCAGGGTCTTTGCTTACTTCTCAGGAGCACTAGCTAAGGATCTGAAGGTCTGAATGTCACATTTTCTTAGCGAATGTGGCCAAGAGGCTGGAAGATTAAGAAAACCAGATGCCCAGGTTTCTACTAAATAGGACTCTGTCTCTCAGAAAGAGATGAGAGCCCACCTTATCCCCTTCAGGCTACACTGAAAGAGTTGGCCTCTCACACACAGTTCCTCCTCTCTCCCAGGTCTCCGTCCTTGAGCTGACCCTAAGATTAGAGAAATCATTCCCTTTGCACATGTTTGAGCGGACTGAGGGGAGTCCCTGACGGCTCTTGGCCCGGTGAACATAGGGTGCATGCATACCCCCAGCAGAGGAAACTTGCTCACGCCTCCACCTCCTAACCCACAGAGTTTAACCATTCTACACCTAGTAGAACTGACCAGAAACCCAGTTCTTCTCCTTCCTTAAAGTGAGATGGGGGACACTAGGCCTAGGGTGGGCATTGCCGAACAGGAGACAGAGAGAGCTATTTATATTCGGTTGGCTCTCAGTCTCCTGGTCAGACACTTGTAACCAGGTCCTGGGCCCTGAACTGGTTGCAGGAGGTTGTATAGTCGTGGGCGGTTATGCCTGGTTGTGCAGCTGACTCTGTGTCCGGAGTTTCAGGGAGTGAGTGGCTGGTTACGTGGCCATCATAACTGGGAGGATCTTGTTTGCTTCATTTCCTCTCTGCTCTTGGGAGCTTTTTGGAAACCCTGGGGAGTCATCCAGATTGTGAGGTGGTAGAGAAGGTTTTGAGTGACTTAGCAGGACATTACATGTTAATTAACTCAAGACCCCCCCACCTCCCTTGGGACAGGTTTGAAGTTTGATATGCTTTCCTGCGTCTTAAGGAACCTCTCACTCTCTCACTCGCTCACCCCACCCAACTTCCTGCAAGCATCCAGCTGACCAGCATCACACATATCATAGACCAGTCCTCCACTTTAATGTCCGGCCCCCAACCCCAATTCTGAAGGCTCCAAAGGGTGAAAACAAAAAAATTCAATGGAGTAGTTTTCACCATTCCCTTACTACACCTGGGCTGGGTCTTTCTGTCTGGGGTTGGCTGTGGCGCTCTTACGGGGTCAGAGACCGGTTAGTTGCCTAGGGCATGGGGTTACTAAGGTGGGCAGGCATGCAGGTTCTTTCTGTTCAGGGAAAAGTGAAAAAGTACCATTGGGGAAGAAAGGGGTCCCTCTGTATGAGTTTAGGGACTGCTGTAGGGGTGGTCTCCCCGTTCCATTCCCCCGTGGCTTCAGCCAGGCCACATCTGCTGCCAGAGAAGCCTGCGGTAGGGGCTTCTTGCTTAGGAGTCTTTAGGTGGGTGTAAAGGGAACTAGAAATAATGATGTTCTCATACCTCTTAATCATTTAAAATTTCAAGCCCCGTTGACTGTTCAGTAAAGTGGGGGAGAGCCGGATAACAATTCTTAGATTTCCTGCTCCCCCAGGCCAACAGAGGCCCCCTCCCCCTCAGACTGGGTGCTGTGGGTTCTAATAGAAAATGCCCCGATATCATGCCCCGCTGCACACCTCCCGCTCCTTTCTCTGGTCTCCCGGGACTGCCAGGGCAAGATCTCTCTCTCCATCCAACCATCCCCAACCCACCCCTGACACACACAGCGCTCTCACATGATAGATGCCTCTGTAGCCTAGGGTCAGAGGGCACAAGGGTCTTCCCTCCCTCCCACCTCCGCAGTCCCAGGGCCTGAGGCCTGGGGCCCCAGGTCTGCTTGGGCCCAGATTCTGGCCCTGCTATAGTATATTTCTTTTCCGAATGAACAAAAGATGCGACTGAAATGCTCAGCCTCACGCTTCCTGGGGGGGTTAATGGTGTCTTTTTATTTTTTCCTGAGGGGTGTTGATTAATACCTCGTTAACAGCGCATTTAACGACCTCCGGGTGTTTAATAACCTTCAGAAGTTTCCCACAAAGGCTCAGACTCTGGGCAAGAAAATGAGAACCAGGCCCCAGGGCTGCTCCCCTTACCTTCCCCCGCCCCACCAGGGTCTGGGGCCTCCCTGGGCTGATGCAGGGGCAGGATGGGGTGGGGGTTGGAGAGAGTGGGAAGAAGAGGGCCCCTGGGACTGTCCCCTGATCCCCCCAAGTTGCAGCCCTAGTCTGATGGCTGACACTGAGCGGTGCCTTCACTCCTGCCAGAGGACACTGGGGAAGTGGCTCCAGAGAGGGGGAGCTGAAAGAGCACTCCTGGGATGGAAGCAGACCTGTGAGGGTCTGGAGAGAAGCTTCAGGGTGTGAATGATGGCACAGAAGGTGTCAGTATGCAGGCACAGCTAGCCCACAGCTATCCGCCAGGCCTCACCCAGCAGCTCTCCCTACTCCTGCCTGGACAACACCACACCCAGTGCTTGCCGACCTGAGCACCATCTGACCCCTAGCTGATGAGCAGTGCACTGGGGAAGGCTGATGGCGAGGAGAAGCAGGGCTCTCTGTGGATGCTGCTTTAGGTGTTAGTGACAAAGTCAGGCTGTGCTTCCCACAAGCCCCTGGCCAGCTGAGCTGTACTGAGCCCCTCCCCCAGATTCTATGGAGTGGGCAGTCCCTTGTGACCATCCCCCAAAGAACCCATACTCCCTGGCAACCATCTCATACAACCATCCCCAGGGATATATGCAAAGTCACCCCAGGATTTGCCCCTTAGTTACTTTATCCTTAACACTTGTTACCAATTCTGAGGGAGCTTGCTTTTCCTCCCACAAGACCTGAACAGAGAAAAAAATGAAGCTGCAGAAAGTGGAATAGACACGAATTGGAGCAAGGGAAAAGGTGTAATAAACATTTGCTAATTTGTCGATTTGCAAGTGGTATTTTTCAAAAGCACCAGGTTGTGCAATCAGATAAGTATGATTTCTAGCTCCTGCATTTATTAGCTGTGTAACCTTGTACAAATAACTTAACCTCTCTGAGGTGGTTTCCTCGCCTATGAATTGGAGATAATTGTACCTACTGTGCTCGTTAAAGCTTATAAGAATTAAATGTGCATATAAAGCAGTGCCTGGCAGGTGGTTGACACATGGTGGCCAGACTGCCCATTTACCTGAGTGGCAAGAAGCATGGTGATCATGTAGTCAGTGGGCGCTCTAGCTGCCGGGACAGAGGGCAACACTGCTGTTTTCTTCTGGTCTGAGCTAAAGCCAAGGCCTAGGAATGGCTGGGGAAAGAGGGAGGGAGGGAGGGAGGGAGCATGTCACAGCCCAGCCCTCCTCTGTCCCAACCCCCACCCTGTGACCTAATGACCTTTCTTGGACCTCCCCCAGCTCTATGGCTACTGCTACCAGGACAGCGAGGACATCCCGGACACCCTGACCACCATCACGGAGCTGGGCGCCCCTGTGGAAATGATCCAGCTGCTGCAGACTTCCTGGGAGGACAGATTCCGAGTGAGCGGGGAGGAGGCCCTGGCTCCCTGTGGGGCTGGTTCTGCCTTAGAAGGCCAGTTCTCCAGGGCAGCTCAGCTCAGCTCCGTGAAGGAGGAGGGAAGGACAGAGCAAAACTAACTCGGCCAGCAGCTAAAGGGTTAAAAAAGGGATCGAGACATAAAGGATCCTGACATTCTCTGCCCCTGCTCCTCTCCCTTAAGCACACACATAAGCCCTCCCACTCTGCTTGGCTGTAGGAGAGCACAGGTACATTGCATCGGACACACCAAGATGCAACCTCAGGACACCCCTTATACCCAGACTTTCCTGCTCCCCATTTCCCACTTACTTGATGTTACTTACAGGGCCAGGCTAGCCAAGGGTTAAGAAAGTTACTGGCTTCCTCCATAAGGCCTCTGGCCTCAGCCCTTAGTGAGCACAGGGGTGGGGGCAGGGGGCTTTAAGAGAAAGGCCAACCCCCAAGCAAAGTCTTGTACCCCAAAGGAGGGGATCCTGGAGTCCCCCAGGCTCCCCACCCAGGAAAGAAGCAGTAAGCAGCCTGTGTCTGCCCCTCAGATCTGCTTGAGCCTGGGCCGCCTCCTCCACCACCTGGCCCACTCCCAGCTGGGCTCGGTCACTCTGCTGGACTTCCGCCCCCGACAGTTTGTGCTGGTGGATGGGGAGCTGAAGGTGACGGATCTGGATGATGCACGTGTGGAAGAGACGCCATGTGCAGGCAGTGCGGACTGCACACTCGAGTTTCCAGCCAGGAACTTCACCCTGCCCTGCTCAGCCCAGGGCTGGTGCGAAGGCATGAATGAGAAGCGCAATCTCTACAATGCCTACAGGTGACCCCCGCCTCTGCTGAGGAAGGCCCGAACGGGGACTGGGCCCAGCAGGGCCTGGCAGGGAGAGAGCCAAGATGGAGTCCGGGAGGCCAGCCAGGGCAGGAAGACTCAGCCTGAACCAATGGAGGAGCAGGGGCGGGGAAAGGCTTCTACCCAGTCGAGAAGGGAACATTCAGGCTTCTGACGAAGAAGCTAAAAATAGTCAGGTCCAAGGAGAATCTGGGTAGGGGGGTGGCAGTTGGAGGCTTCTTAAAATAGTGTCAGACTCAGAGCCTTGGGCTGGCAGGAATGGACTAGCACTGCCCCTTCCCACCCTGACCCTTGACTTCTAGAAGCTCTTCACCAAACCAGCCATGGGCTTGTCTGATGCTGGAAGGCCAGGAGGATTATGTGGGGTAAGGGGTGGAGAAGTCCTGGGGATGGATGGGGAAACAGACTTCGAATTTCAATTTGGGGTGGAGTTAGTTGTGGCCTTAGCATGCGCCCAGGCCCAGACCCCAAGTTTGAGTAGCCTCATGGCATACTCCCCAGGTATGCTTTATAGGGCAGCCAAGTTGGGGTAGAGGAAGGATATGTCCCCAAACACTGAACCACTAAGCCCCTGGCTTTTCTCTGTGGCAGGTTTTTCTTCACATACCTCCTGCCTCACAGCGCCCCGCCCTCACTACGGCCTCTGCTGGACAGCATTGTCAATGCCACAGGTGAGCTCCCCGGGACCCATCTGTTTCCCATCATTCTGCCTCTTGCCCAGCAGGCATGGGGACAAGAATGACCCAGGTCAGCACATGGCCAGACATCATCATTTCCCACGGTGGTATTCTGTGTCAAACCCTCACCCTGGTCCATCTGGGCCCAGGCTCAAGAGGCAGAGGCAGCTGGCTGCTGACTTCAGGAAGAAGTAGGAGGCCCATATCTACTCACTGCCACTGTGCACTCTGCAGGAGAGCTCACCTGGGGGGTGGACGAGACCCTGGCCCAGCTGGAGAAGGTGCTGCACCTGTACCGGAGTGGGCAGTATCTGCAGAACGCCACAGCAGGCAGCAGAGCAGGTGAGTGGCCCTGGCATGGATCCAGGGACTGGGCTGCTGGGGAGCAGGAAGCAGGGGCTAATGGGCTCCGTGACCCCCCCCAGGCTCAGTTGGAGTAATGCAGAGACCCCTGACTGTGTAGGTTTCACTTTGAGATCCCATCTCTAGCTGAGCTAGAACAACTATACTTCCTTGAACTGGGGAGTGGGCACTGACACTCATCCTCTGGATGGTTCCAAACCCCCTTCCATTATGGCTGTGTCACACTGAGCACATTACTTATACTTTGAGTTTCCCTTTCCTCATCTGTGAATTGGGTTCAATATTACAAGCCTCATAAAATTCTTAAGAGGATTAAATGCCAAGTAAAATGTGTGAAAGCAGTTAGTTCAGTTCCTATTACACAACTGGAACACAATATTTGTTTGCTTCTTCTTTGCTTCCTCTACTCTTTGGGGCTAAAAGGGCAGCTGCAGGTGGAACGAAGCTGGATTCTGAAGTCAGTCAAAAAGCCCCAGAGCAAAGGGAGAATTCCAGCCACTGATTATGGGTAGAGGCCCTGGGGTCTGGCCGTAGTTGGCAGGGGGCAAAGTGTGGGCAACCTCCGTATTCAAGGAGCTCTGGCCAGTCTTCGGAGCGGGGAGGGAGCCCTCGTTAGCCCTGTAAATAAAGTTTAACGAGGTGAACAATGGCTGGCTCTGTCCCTGAGGATGCCGTTTATGGGGCTATAAATCACAGCCAGCCCTGGACTTTGGTCTAGTCCCTACTAGGAGAAGGAGGCAGGAGGGCGGGTGGCCAGAGGCCCAGGGCTTTGCATTATCAATCAGAGCTGGGGCTCCCCAGGCAGAGGGAAAGACTGGGGTGAACAAGCAGCCTATAATCAGGAGCAGGTTCCTGATTGGGGAGGGGGGGTAAGGTTGTTTCAGAGCCTTTGGGGGTTCTCTCTGTGTAATGGGGAGATTCCAGATTCTTTCTCCAGCCCCTCCCCAAACACCAAAGTTGTATATTCCAAAATGGTAATTTTTGTGTTTTACATTCATTTGCATACCTCTTGACTAAAAAAAATCCCTGCCTGCCTTCCTATCTGAGGTGCCTACCTAGCCTTTCCCTAAAGCCAGGAGGAAGCAGGCTGGACACAGGTGTGTTTGCTGGTTAGAAATGTCAATTCCCGGGCCTCACCCCAGCCATTCTGAGTCAGATTCTGCATTGTGACAAGATTCCCTGGAGCTCCACATTCACACTGAAGTTTCAGAAGCCCACCTTTATATATCAAAAATGCCCAGCGCCAGTCACCAACCTCCATAGCTGCTGTCTGTGCATTTATACCATCACATGCTGCCTGGACCAGCTGTGTGCCCTTAGGTTTGGAGGATATGTGTCTCCCCAAAGCCAAGTTTGAGCTTCAGCCCAACTTCATAATGGTAGCTGCCTTCATCTCCATGGGAGGGGGGCTAGGTGAACTTGAGCTTTCACCTCAGAAATAAGTCTTGCAGCTCTTCTCAGGAAGCAGCCCCTGCCCTCCTGACTGAACACAGAGCTCTCACTCAGCTCCATCCCCAACCCACAGAGTACCAGAGCCTTCCAGACAGCACCATCCCCCAGGAGGACTACCGTTGCTGGCCATCCTACCACCACGGAGGCTGCCTCCTGTCAGTGTTCAACCTGGCCGAGGCCATGGACGTCTGTGAGAGCCATGCTCAGTGCCGGGCCTTCGTGCTCACCAACCAGACCACTTGGACAGGTGAGCCAGTGGAAAAGGACGTACTGAGGGAGGGGACTGGACTTCCCCTGAAGAGACTGACAGGTAGTGACCCCATCAGAGACCTGAGGTGATGAGACAAGGACCTGTTACTGGAAGGCAGTCACCTTAGGGAGAGCAGCCCTGCCTCCTGGGAGAGGAACCTCCAGCCCTCTTACTTCTCGCCTCTGCTCTCAGGTCGGCAGCTGGTCTTTTTCAAGACAGGATGGAGCCTCGTGGAGCCTGCTCCCAACAAGACTACATACGTGAGGGCCTCTGGCTGACTCTGAGGGGTCTGCCGAGCAGCTGACCACCCCCCTGGCTTGCCCACAGAGGGAGTGACTTGCACTAGCAGCACTGCATGTCACCTGGGAACCCCTGCCGACGAGGCTGACAGCCCAGACAGCGAGGTGACCAGGACAGCGTGCAGTAATGCCAGATGTTAAAATGTGAGCTTAGCCAGCTAGGTATGGAACTGCTGGCTCCAGGGCCAGGGACCACGGGGGGCTGACGGACTCTGACCCTCTGGGCTGCGTGCACGGCTCAGGCTGGTCTCCGTGCCAGGGTCTCTGCCCTCCCGGGACGGTTCCATGGGCAGCCCCATGCTGTGCTGATAGTGTGAGAATGTAGCCAAAGCCCTGCTGCTGCTGCACGAGCCTCAGCCAGGTGGGGCTGCGTGGGGACAATCCATCACGGAGCGTTCTCTTGGCCGAGCTCTGGGCCGGAGACTTGGCGTGAAATGCTCCAGGATGTGGGTGCTGTTCCTGGGGGGCAGGGGTCCCCCACTGGCCACCTGACAGGGAGCTCACAGGCTAGCCAGGGCTGGGGGCAGAGGAGCACATATGGTATGAGCCAAGTCATGGGGTCGAGGAGCAGGTTGCAGTTTGAGCCAAGACCCCGGAGCGGGGGTGGGGCCGGGGCCTTTCTGCCTCATTTGCTTTCAGTGAAAGCCACAAAACAGCCAAAACCAGCCTCTCCCCGCTCCTGGAGTTTGTATATCCAGAAGCTTTTGTACGTCTTGTTCATTAAAATGTTTATTTTTGTAAAAAAATAAAAAAAGAAAGAAAGAAAATCGATCAATTAATAAAATGTTTCACAGCAAAGACTCTTCCCAAGCCACGATTTCTGAGACTGACTTGTCCTCAGTTATGTCTTTGATATATATTTGGAAGAGTGGAGTGTCCTGGGGGATGACCTTTGCGGAAGTGAAATCTCCGTGACAAACACTGAGATTGGCAATACATGTTTTCATGCCCTGCTCCCATGGTGCCCACCTGTTTTGACAAAAGACATGCAAGACTCTTTCTTCCCCCAGGAGGTTTGCATGTGACACACACCAACTTCTTATACACAAAGCCTTAACCCAAAGGCATGATGTCCTAATGGCAGGCTGTCAACCACCTCAGGGGACTCGGCAAACTCCTGTCGGGGCCTGCCCATCATGTCCACAAGGTAGTGACCACTTTTCTTTCCCAGAGCCTTTCAGAAATACATGAGAGTGGAGAGAAAGGTAGTCTATGGAAGACCAGTGCCCCCTTCCTGGATTTTAGGAGGGAGGAGCTACCAAGGGAAGGTCCAACTGTGTGGAAGCCCAGTGCAAAAACAAAGACCTACGAGCTTAGATTCACCCTGCAGCCAGAGAGCCCCGACGTGGATGTAGGTCTTCTGACTTGAAATGAGAAGTCCTCTCTGTACACTATCCTGCTTCAAGAATAGCCTCAAAGGTCACAAACCTTTGAGGTTTGTGCCAAATGTTAAAAAGAATAACGAAACTACTCAGAATCAGATTTCTTCTCAATAGAAATGCAATTTCTCATGTAACCTGTCCCCACAATAATGAGTAAGGAACTGACATTAGCTCTGGAGTCCTTGTCACGGACACTGCTTGCGCCCCCAAGTTGCCCCTCACCACAAAACTCAAACCTCACACTCCATTTCTTGCCGCTGGCCACTTGGGCTAAGTGACTGTGGAGAGTCAAAGCCTCCCAGAACCTCACACGATGACGCAACCAAGTCAGCTCCTGGCCATCCTCATCATGCTCAGTCCCAACCCCTCCAAGGTTTTCATCAGCTGCTAAACTTTCCCCAGCAGAAGTGCTGCCCTACAGCACAATGTGAGGCCTGCCCCCATTCCATGCAGTGTTAGTTTGCTATACCCTCTGTTCTCCCGCCAACTAGTCTGGGGCCTTGAAGTACATTACTAAGCTGAGCCCAAGGCAGTGCCACAGAGCTAGAACAGGAAGGTCTGCAGGCTCTGTAAAGTCCAGAACAACAAAGACCCTGATTACAGTCAGCCGAGAGGCTGACAGGGCTCAGAAATCACGTGATTCAGTAGGAAAAGAGAAGGCTGAAGATGAACCTAGCACTGCTAGGCTTCTAGAAGTTTCCAGACAAGGGATTCACTGGCCCATGGAGAAGAGCAGGCTCTGGCTTTAGAGAGAGATGATTATCACTCCAATTTTACAGACCTGAAATCATACCCAGATCACAGCTGCTGAGGGATTTATTTCCAGTCCTAACTTCCAAGTCGTTCCAGAAAGGAGAATTGCAACAAGAGTAATCTAAGAGAAGCCCTTCTTCACTTTGAGTTGTGACAAACAAAAATGGATGTTCAAAGGTCATAAAACTTCAGATTTGCCCACAGGTGACTGCAGAAATAGTAGATAGCTTCTTCCTCAGTGAGTGAGCCTTCCCTTAGAACCACTTTCTGGGGACAAATGACCAGATCCAGCCATGCAGAGGAGAGAGAGAAGGACATTAGCAATTGGGAATAGAGAGGTGATGGACAACCCAGAGAGGAAGGGGATGGTGAGTAAAAGCCTGAGGTAAAATCATTCCTCCCCCAAGATGGCCATTTGTATGTAGCCCCCTGTCTGCCTGGAAAACTTTCCCTTTCTGGGTACATCTTGTCCCCTCCTGACAGGAGCTAGGACCACACCCTGCTTTCCCAAAGTGTGGGTTCTTTCCAGTCCACCATACAGCCCGTGATACCCAGGTCTAGTGGATGGAAGACAGATTATTCACCCAAATGAAGCCTCAGGTGATAGATGCCAGAGGAGGAAGCTGGAAGTGGGCCCTTTCCCGGGTTGAGGAAATAAGAAACAGCAAGAATCAGCATTGCTCCTGATTCCTCAAGAGTCTCTGGAAGAACTCTGGTGAGTCCTACTTTTTGCTCTCAGTATGATCTGGGCCATGACAACTCCTTGAGCCTCCATCTCTTCAACTGCAAATTTCAGATTACTATTATCTGCTTTACAGGTGTGTCATGGGAATTAAATGAAATTATGTGGTAAAGGTTTTCACCCATGTCAGCAAGCAGTGAATGGTATTACTGACTGACACTGTCATTGATCCTGCTATGAGCGCACAGAACCCTCAAAGCTCACCTGAGGCCTGGCCTGGATGAGCAGCCCAATCGGCATCACAGCCAGACAGTCCCCACACAGCGCCTCCAGCCCCCCAACAGGGAGCACTGCCATCCCCCAGAGGAGGTGGAGCTCAGCTCTCGGGGTCAGTGCCCTGGGAGTTGAGTGTGTGGCCGACAGAAGGAGGAAGAGGATTAACAAGAAAGCAGAAAATGGGATTAGGAGGCCTCAGGATAATGTGCCCACCCACCCTCCATCCATGACAACGGCTTTCTGCTTTTTCTCTGTGGCTTCTGAGTAGGGAGCATGTAAGGCTTGGTTGCCCTCTGCTCCCAGGGGCATGGCCAGGAAGAGAGTTGTAGAGTCAAGCATGAGACTACTCAATCTGTGAGGAGGAAGGGCCACGCTGCTTTTCATGTGTCCATTCTCATTTAATCCCTTGGCAACTCTGTGAGACGGGAAATGGTCAAGAGAGGTGAAGAGCTGGCTTCAAGCCTAAGCTATTGCTTCCAGAAGTCTCTGTTCCTTCTCCTCCACCTACTGTCTCACAGGGGCACAGCTTCCCCTTGAACCCAAAAGATCAATGATCCGTTCACATATGCCACTTCCCTTGGGAAAGATTCCCAAACCCACACCCTGCCTTTGATGGGAAGCCCAAAGGGCAATTTAAGGAGACCAGGTCCACCTCTGGCATTATCCCACAAGGGTAATAATGTCTGCCAAGAGTTGACTTTTTTTTAAGGACCACCAAACTTTTATTTCCTCTGT
Source organism: Scalopus aquaticus (assembly GCA_004024925.1). Classification (NCBI taxonomy): domain Eukaryota; kingdom Metazoa; phylum Chordata; class Mammalia; order Eulipotyphla; family Talpidae; genus Scalopus; species Scalopus aquaticus. Next base: position 17,598 of record PVIJ01003381.1, on the reverse strand, counting down.
CTACCGCTCTTTGAATCCCAGCCAGCACTACCTCCTTGGGTGGAGAAAGTGTGACATCAGCCCCAACTATGTGAAGGAAATGGACTTACTAGAGGGTGACTGTGTTAGGGGGAAGTTAATTCTCCCACCCATTCCATAGTTCCAATCAAGACCCCTTTCAAACTCCTTTTTTCAAGACTGATTCTTTGTCCTCCTGCCCCACCTCACCCAGCTCCACACCCTCTCACCTGCCCTCTGCTGGCCTCATTCCAACCACAGAATGTCTCTCCTGGGGTGGGGGGGGGAGTGATAAGACCTCCCCTCCTCTTTCATTCAGGGTGCCAACAGGAAACAGTACAACAAACATGAGCTGTATTTACAAAAGGTACAGGGGAACCCCCAGGGTAGTAGCAGTAGTCTCACTGTTTCTACCCAGAGATAGTCAGATGTGTCACCCACAAGGAGAACCCAGAAGGAGTCAAGAGACCAAAGGACAGAGTCAAACAGGGTGACTTCACAAGAAGAGAACCAGAAAAACACACACTCTGTCCTTTCTCCCTCCTCTCCTTCCCCCATCTCCTTTGGCCAAAGCCACCTGGAAGTCAGTGGGCCCTGGATGTGGGGCCTGTAATTGTCAGGCCTCTAAGAGAGCAAGGTGGAAAAAGAGGCAAGCACCCCACCCTACTCAGCCTTTGCTTATCTTGAGGAGAGGCCAAGAAAATACTTTTCTTTTTAGTTCCCAGTTCCATTCTTAGATATTTAGAATCTGTTCTGTTTAAATGAAGTAACACTCAGGGCCCAAACCTTCAGGGACCCCTCAACAGCTGCACTCTCCACAGGCCTCTCTCACCCACAAGGAGCTCAACCTGGTTCTCAGGGGAGATTAAAAAAAATCTTAGATATCACAATGGTTTGTGGCCCTCTAAAGAGCCACAATACATAAGCAGATAAATAGTATGTCCATGGTGTTAAAATTCAACCCAGGTGGTAGCAGCTAGGAAAAAAATAACCACGGAAGTACTGGGTTGGAAGGGGGAGTGTGGAGGAGCAATAATTGAAAATAGGTTAAGAAGCACTGGAATATAGTAATCCAAAATTCTTTCTTGGACTATCACTGAGAGCTTTGAATCTGTCACCCTCAAAACTGCAATTTATACTATTCCTAAACTGGCAGATACAGTTGTACATACTCTGTGCAGGTCATAATAAAAACAGTACAATTTGAATTATAATAGTTTTCACTCCACTCAACCTCCCCTTCCCCATGGTGAACCCCTTCAGCTACTCAGAGGCCTTGCATCTATCTCCCTGCATCTTAGACTTTTGTTGGTATTTCCCTTAAAGGAAGAGCTTCTTGGGGTTATTTGCAAGCAAGGGGATTTCAGTGACCACTCATTCTTCTCTCATGTGATCAAACCACAAATTACTTGTAGTCACTGTACAGAATGCCAAAATACCAGACAAGTCCCCTGCCTTTCAGGACCTAACAACATCATGAAACATGGCACAAAGATGGACAAAGTCAACAAGGGACTATGTGAGCCTAGACTATAGGACAACGAGGCCCGTTTCCACACACAGCTTATGAAAGCAAAGGGCTTAATGGTCACATAAATAAGAGCCAGTTAACCTGGACCCCAAGAGTATCTATTCCCCACCCCCCTCCCCCTCCTGCCCACAGGAGTCCAACCGTTAACACTTTTCCCTCCAGAGAAAGGCTTATTTATCCTTACTCTGTATTTCTTATCTCTAAGCCAGTTCCCATTGTCACCACACATTCCCCCCATTCCCATGGCGACTCAACTTCTTTAACAGGCTTTGGTGTGGAGCCTGTCAGAGCCTTCTTGAAAGTGTAAATAGAGTATGTCTACTGTTTTCCCCTTATCCATACACTTATTTGGCCCTTCAAAGAGCTCTAGTAGATTAAGGAGGCACGATTTCTCCTTACCAAAGGCAGGCTGCCTTTCCACAGGAGGTGGAGTTGGCTCAAGTGCTCCATAATCCTGCCCTTAGAGGTTCTGCTGACTTGCCTGGCATGGAAACAAAATGTGTGGGCCATTTCCCAGAAGCCCCTCTGGTGCCCTTGAGTTTTTCACCGCAGAAGTCAGTCTCAAGAAAAGGCTCTTGTTTTATCAGCAGTCTTATTTCTTGGGAGAAAGGTACAAGCAAAATAAAAATAAAACACACATCACTCTTTGCTTTCCATTGCTTGGAGACTTAAGGCACTGTTATTCATCTGAACTTGTACAGAAGATAGCAGGGAGGTAGCTGTATCATATTTCATTTTATGACATCACTTTGTTTATACCACTCTTTAGGTTGTTTATAGGCTATAGATTACCTTTAAATGCTCTGGTCTTGTTTAATCGTTTTTTTCTCCCATCAATAAAAAATTTTAAAGGCAACCATTGTTCTAAGAAATGACTATTGTACTTAAGGTACAAAGATGCTTTAATCAGGAGAGACAGTTTGTCTTGTATCTTGGCTTCCTATATCTTTTTGAACCAGACTTTGATGCTGTGTGGAGTTTTCTGACTCCATCACTGAGCTATGCAGCATTTTGAAGTTACTGAGAGCAAATGAGTTTCTTCTTTAAACATAGGCCTCTGCTTAGCACATTTAGTACTATTTGACTTGGGTCTCAAGATAGTGCTATTTCTGGAATGGACTTCACATGCTGAAATTTTTTTTTAATTACCCACAATGCTGTCACATATACTGAAATGACTTTTTTTTTTTCCTACTGCCTCTCCAAAAATTTGCCGAGATGAAGAAATTTATACAGGGTACTTTCGGGTTAGGAATTTACAGATTAATTTCTGAAAATATATTCTGAGCAAATAACTTTTTTTTTTTTTTACGATTTATTTATTTAGGCATCCAAGATCTGGGGTGTAGGCCAGAGGTGTGGGAGTGGTGAGAGGATTCACCAGAGACAGAGTGGGAATCAGAAGAGGTGGATTGACTGAAATACACTGCTGAGGGGAAGCAGTGGGCGAGGCAGGAGAGGTCTGCTGCGCCATGTGGGAAGGTCCCTGGCCTGGGGACTGAACTTGTACTGCAGTGGCTGTGAATAGCTTCACAGTGCTGAGACTTAACCCCTTGCGCCACCAGGGAGGCCCCTGTGCAAATGATTTAAAATAAGGGAAGATTCAAATGCACACAGGTGTTCCACACAGCATTATTTAGAATTCCACACAAAAAATGATTAGACAGCAATATGAGAAAATGTGTAAATAATAGTCTTAAATGAGAAAAGCTGTCTTCAAACCCATGTTTAAAACTACGTAAAGATGTATGTGAAAAAAGACTGGGAGGAATATGCACAAGTAGTAATTTTGCAAGAATGACAAACTAGTATTTGTTTTCAATATTTTTAACTTTCCTTGTATGTTGTGGCGTTGCTTGACTAATAAAAAATAACTTTCATTAGATAATTATCTCAATGAATTGAAATAGTAGCTTGATCTTTTTACTGAAAATGGAACTAAAATCCCTCTTGCATTTTAAAACCGTCACTTAAATTGGACTTTAAAAAAAGTCAGCCCCTCTAACTCCTGACCTACAAAAAATGCTTGATGGCTTAATACAGGAATAGAAATCACAAAGGAGTAGAGGAGCCAGCAGGGAGGGACTATGGTGCCTGGAGCCATGTGGAGAAGCCTGAGCTCATAGGTATTTCAAGGGAATCAGAGTTTCTTGTGACTCCAATTTTTTGGTGCATTTTGGCCATTAATTCAAATTCAAAAATAAAGACATTTCTGGGCCAAACAGAAGGTGTCTACAAGCTGGATTCAGCCAGCTGGCGGCCAGTTTGTGACCTCTGGTCACAGACTCTAATGGAAAGCCCATTTCTGAAGTCACAGCCAACTGCCTGATTTCTGAGCACTCATGCAACAGAATCTTCCCCTGTTCTTCTATTCACTCGTCCTCAGTGACTCCTGCACCACATCAGGCTGTTTGATGAGGGTGATGAAGGATGTGAGTTCTCAGAGTTATAAAGGCTTGTGAATCTGTCCCGTGCTGGAAGTATTTCTCTTGCCAAAACGTGAAAGCTGGCGACATTTTAAATATTAATTTGTTTCTCCATCTGTCGCTTACATTTAGTGTGGCTGTGAGGAATGGATTTGATGCTGCTCAAATATGACCAATTTCATCCTTGAACCCCTTTACAGCAGTCAGATGGTGCCAGCCAGGCACAGCCTCTCTTTCTGGCTTGTTGTTACTCAGACATGAGCAGCAGTATTTATCACTGCTTCTTCTAGTACCACTGCCCTGAAACCAGTTACCAGCTAGAGGGCTGACCTCAAGATGTAGCCACCTCTACTGCACCATCTCCATCCTCTTCATCTCTCTCTGTCTCATCCTGGGGACCTCCTCTGGCACTGAGACAGCCTGCCTGCTTCCACTCTGGCATCTGCTTCTGATCTCTCATGAAGGGACCCAGACAACTTCCACCTCTGGAAAATGACTTTTCCCTGCAATGACCTCACAGGCTTTGCTTCACATTTTTCCTACTGTTCTAATGTTCCTGGATATTTGACTCTGGCCTTGCAGCAAAGGGCAGCTGACACTCAAGGACTGACCTTGGTTCCCAATTCCTATTACGCCATAGACCAGCGGTCATTGTGATGTCTTTGCTGCCCTGGGACCACAGCGAACTGCACCAGTAGGATCTCCTAGAAGTGTGTGAACTGATCAATTAATTTCACCCCTTAATAAACAAATGAGTTGAAGCTGCTCAAGTAGTCAGTGTTGGCTTCCACACAGTGAACCGCCCCCACATTCTCCATCCAGGACCTACTGTGGTTGCAAACACCTCCTATTAGTTCTTGGTTATTTTGGGCTCTGCAGATGCTGCCAGATGTTTACTTTTAATGTGAGGAGAATTATACTGCTTTTGTGGTTGGGGGAAGAATAGGAGGACTTGGGCCTGTGGGTGGGGCTGAATAGCCCCTCCACAGCCCAGTTGCTGGAGGCCCCTTTCCTCTTCCCACCAGATGTGGCCCAACCCCCACCCCATTTTGTCAAGTCAGCAGATCCAGACTATTCCAAGCATGAAGGGTCTCCAGGCTCCAGAGCCCAGGCAGCAGCACACATGGCCCACCATGTGGGGCACACGTGTGCAACTCCGAGGTCACGCCTGGGCTCCACCAGCCCTCCCGGCACTCTCGGAATAGGACTCCTCACCACAGAGTTCCCCAATCACCTTGGCGTGCCTTTGAAAAGGTAAAAAAAAAAAAAAAAAAAAAATCTAAAAAAAGCAGAATTCCCTTTTAAACGATTTGGTCTATCTGAAAATGATACATTGAGCAGTTTGAGCCATGGTAGAGCCTCAATACTAATACTGAAACACCACAAAGCCTGACCCATTTTGCAGCTGCAATTGCATTTCTTGAATCCATCTCAGCCTGTAGAATCAAGTAGCAGTTGCAGGTCTTGTGCTGTGAAGGGGGGCTACGTTGAAGGCAGAGGCCAGCACAGCGACAGGTTCTTCCCACCAGGCTCCAAAGTCTTCCAAAGATATGGCAGGCAATTACCTGTATTCCAGATCCTTTGAAGGAAAGTTCCTGATCCCATCTCACTTTGTGCCACCACTATCCCCCCCTGCTGGACAAGAAAGGATAGGCTACACATTTATCCATCCTATCTGGTGCATCCTCCCTTCTGCTTTCTTGGGTTCTAATAATTTAAGAGGCTAATAATATCTCCTCTTTTTTGTTAAATTTCCTAGTGCCCAGGAAACAGGACTTCAAAGCAGAAGCTCACAAGCAGCCCACACTTCCAAAAAGAAATGGACACGGGAGGTGGGAGGGGTGAGCAACAACTCCCAGCCCAGATAGGCTGCAGGAGACTTGCAGAGAGATAGTCCCACACATGTTTATTGAGGACTTATGATGTGACATCCTGGGAGTACAGCCGAATTGGTTATATCCCGCAAGCTGGATCCCTCTTAGAGACCTCCCCATTTCTGAGCCATTTATCCCCAAACTAAGCAATGATTGATAGTTGGTAGAGGGGAGACTGCTTTGACAGCTCTCTCAAAAATTTGTTTTTCCTTGGGCCCTCCCCCGTGGCGCAGCGGTTAAGCCCTGCGCTGTGGAGCTGTCGGCAGCGGCGACGCGAGTTCAACGCCCGGCCAGGGAGAATCCCACATGGCGCGGCAGACCTCTCCTGCCTTGCCCGCTGCTCCCCTCAGCAGTGTATTTCTGATCTGCCTTTTCTGCTCTGTCTCTGGTGAACCCTCTCACCACCCCACGCCTCTGGCCTGTACCCCAGCTTGTATGTATAAATAAAAAATAAATTTAAAAAAATTGTTTTTCCAAGACAAAATGGAAGATATGAACAAAGTGCTGTTTCAGTGTGAACTAACCAGTTTATGCCTGTACCCAGCCCCCTTCAAACTACCATCCTTCACCATCGCTATCCCATACACCAAACCGCAGTATATAATTATTCAGTTGCAAGCAGAATACTGCCAATCCAATTAACACCCTTCCTTTTCTTCTCGCCATAGCTACTCTGGGCAGGGCTAGAGCCGGGGTGATCATTACCATTATCTCCTCCATGGAGTCACTCTATCTTTTTCCTCAGACTCCTGCACCCCCTTTTCAGCTGGCCCTCAGAGTCCCTGACCCTTCTGAGAAGGTAGATCCAGCAATTAGTAATTTGTATACACAAACACTCCATTTTCTCAGCTTTGTTTAACAACATTAGCACCAGTTGACTCCCGTGAAAGACTTTAATGAAGCCAAGAAAGGAACACAAATGGAGAAGGGCCTGGGGACACACAGGAAGGGCTGGAGGTTGTGTGACTCCAGCGGCCACTCCTGAAGGTGACCAGAAGTGAGATTACGCCATCATTCTTCTTGAAAAGAGCAGAAGGCCTTCACTGGGACCAGGGCCTTCACCTCAGCCTACCCATGTAGATCAATTCATCTCAGAACAGGGAGAAGTCACTGGAGACAGTAGAGACTGTTCCTGGGGCCTTTGGACAGAGGTTATAGGTCACCAGGGGCACTCTGGTTAGTGGTTATAAACTTGAGCTCTGAAGGCAAGTACCCTCCTTCTCAATCCTAGTTCCAAAAATTATACCCTGTGGAAACTTACTTGGATTCATTTATAACATTTTGCCTTGGTTTATTGATCTGTGAAAGGCATATAATAGTGCCTATCTTAAAGCATTGCTGTAAGGTACATGCAGAGTAATGGTGGTAAATCACAGAGCCTGACATGTCATAATTCCTCTACAGACATTAGCTATTATTACCATTATTGTCTTTTATTATTGGGGTCCAGACCTGACCCTCTGCAAGAGTTCTGAGGGAAGATGACCAACCATCTCTCTCGAGATCTATGTGTCAGGGGCCTAGTCGGGCTATTCCAGCTCTGCATTCAGCCAGATATGGCTCAGCACACACAGCAGATGAGGCAGACTGGGAGGGCCAGGACCTGACAGGACCACCCATCGGGCTACGGAAGGTGCTGGCAGGATGGCCTCAGCTGCAGCTGCTGGGCAACCATCCAGGGTGACAGGCAGAATGCAGCGTGCAAGGGTGTGGAAACAGACAACAGGTGGCAGCTCAGAACAGTCTGCGGCTGGGGAGGGGAGTGGCAGACCTTCTAGCATTTGGTAACAGGGTGTCCCAACCAGCAGGTGGGCCACAGCCATAGGCAATTCCAGAGGGGTATTCTAAAATCCAAGCAGGCAGGCAGCATTGAGCAAGTCTGTCAGCAGATCCTAGCACCCGCAAAAGACTAGATCTGGTGGGGCAAAGGCCAGCAAGAGCAAAGTAGGGCCTCAGGTCTAGAGGGAGAGGAGACTGCTCCTTAAGACAGGGCCACAGACCCAGGACTGAGGGAGCAGTGTGGGTGCCAGGATACCCCCACACCTCCACCCCTAAGCCCAGGACAGGCCAGGACAATGAGAGAAGACCTGAGACTGTGCTATCCTCACAATGAGGGTGCAGGAGAGGAAGTTAGAGGTCATTGTGAGGTAGCCCCCCATGCACACACGTGAGTGCACGCGCGCAAACACACACACACACACACACACACACACTCACACACAGAGTTCTCTCCTACTACAACTCCATTTTTCTGATTTTTATCCTTTGCCTATTTTTTTTTTAATTCCCCAGGTCCTACTTGCTTATAAAGAAGAATCAAAATAGGATCAACAATTTTAATGAACAGCCCAGCCTATCAGGACCTCACAGGAAGTTAGGTCACTGGAGCACCCTACCACCAGCACGAGTCTCTGGGCACATCAGCTACACTATCTCTTTAGCTGCCCTGGCTGGAGCTCTTCCTCCAAGGATGTCTGAAGAGCTAGTGAACTGGACTTGGTAGAGGAGACTGAGAGTTCCCTCCTCACCTCCCTTCACCTTTCTTTTCATACCCTCCCCCAAAACCCAGACAACATGGCCCAACTTCCTTTAGACCTCTCCAGTGACTCACCCAAGCTATCCCACCTGACCTGGACATTAGGGGCATGTGCCTCGATATCCCCCATCCCCCACTACACTCACCCAATAGCCAGTCCTGACATGGGAAGCCTTTGCCTGGGTCCTGGAAATTAGAGTAAGGAAGGAGATTGGCTGGGGAGAAGAAAAGGACATTTCTAAGATACCCAGAAGATTTCTTGGTCCAAGAGCGGAAAGGTTTTGTCCAGCAAGTGTTGAGAGTCTGAATACAAGCCTGAGATAACACGTAAAGTGGCAGGATCATCACCACCCCACCTTGGCCTTCCTTCGTCAGTCACAGCCTCATGCTGTTCAGATATTGCCATTTACTAGACTCAGGGTTTTACTGAAGTCTGGTTTCCTCAGAACTTATTGGGCATAAGTTCTTCACAGGTAGGAGTCTGGGATGAGAGGTGCCTGGCTTCTGAAGAGGCCACCCTAGTTCCTTATCTCCCCGTGCCAGGACACCACGCCTCACCAAAGGTGGCATCTACTTCCCTGCACTTGACGAACAGAGCAAGAGAGAAATGACATTCTTGCACCTCCAAGACTAAATCATCAGACTTCTTGCAGCTCTGACTGAACCTCATGAACACTTGCGCTCGGGACACTCCCTTGGAACCCTGCCACTAGGCTGTGAGAAACCCAGGCCCCATGAAGAAAGCACATGAGAACCAAAAGCTTCAGCAGAGCCCCAGCGAGCAGCTAGCATCAATGCTCATCACATGAGTCAACCACCTTGACCACCCGGCCCGCCAAGCGTACCATGACTGTAACCCTGTCAGCATCGGATTCAACCACAGGAAGAACCCCAAGTTAGAACACCCAGCTGAGCTGCTTTAAACTACTAGGTTTGGGGGGTTTGACATGCAGTAGTAGGTAACTGAGATTGATAACTTTCATCAACCTGCGTCTCTGTTCAGTGGTTTTTGCAGCCCCTATTCTCTCTCTCCTCACCTTATGGCTCCCAGAAGTCTTCTTGTGCCTGGCGAGTTCATCTTATAGTTTCCAGAGACACTCTCCAGTGGATAACCAAGTAAGGAGTGGCACTTTCTTGGAAGACAATGGCTGAGCACACAGTAGGAGCTCAAGAAGGCTAACCAACAGCATGTTGGCACCAGGCCCAGACCCCCGACCCAGGATGGACGCTCCCACTGGCGGATGTCCTTTGTGATGAAATATTGCCATCTGGTTTCAGCCTCCCATCTCCCTGGCTGATGAGGATGCGGATACTGGTGTCTCCAGAGAATCATGACCACTTCCTTCTACCCCATTCCTACCCTTCCTAGCTCAGGAAATGAAAAGCAACTTTTCCCCAGGGCCTGCTTGCCCATAGCAACAAAACAGGATTTCCAAAACCAATCTCACAGCCAGTTCCAATATCTGTCTTCACTGTAATAATAATACAGATGCTGCACCTCCCCCCAGATTCCGTTTTCTGTTCTTGTGTTTGTTCATTTGTTTCTCCAGGATCTTTAAACATCTGATGAAATTTCATGCTTCAAATGAAAAGTTTTGAAGATGGAAGATTATCAGACTTGGTAACTTTTATCAACTCGCCTCTCTGCTTAGTGATTTTTGCAGCCCCTATTCTCTCACTCCTCACGCCAGCCTCCCCACAGTCCTCTTGTGCCCGGTGAGCTGATCTCCTAGTTGCTGAGGACACTCTCCTCTCCCTGAAGTCTCCGACATGGGCAGCAGCTGGAAGAGGGTCCAAGGCAGTGTGTAGCCCCAAACTGACAAAAGACGAAGTTGAACCAGGGATAGAATTCCTTGTATGCTCAACCGGACAGAAGGGGTCAGAACCCGCAGGCTAACACGACACGCCTTCCGTGTGCTCCCCCTTGTAACAGACTCATTCTTCCCTGAGGTGGGCAGACAGTGCAGGCAAGACCAAGCACCCAGAGACCCAAAGCATTGAGGCTGGGATGTGTAAATGCAGGGCACCCCAAGTCTATGTCTCCATCAAGTACCCGAACTGTCCCTTAGGAAAGCATGAAATGGATCCAGGCCAGGCTGGTCTGCACAGCCTGGTCTCTATTTTTGTTTTGTGAACATAAATTGCCACGTTAGACATTTTGGTTGCAAGGCAGGTTCCAAGCAGTTCTCATTTACTGCATCCTACGAGCAGCACCAGGCAGGCAGGGGACTCAAGGCCAACAACCATAGTGCAACAGGAAATGTTTTTGAGATAATGGCCAGTCTTTTTCCCTCCCATGAGCCTGCTCTGTCCTCCAACCCCTCCACCATACCCCAACTCACATTCCAGCAGTTAAGCCATTCTATGCTTTCTGCCCCAAGGGAAGGATATGATAGGGAGAAAAAGGAAAATACAAGCTTTGATGTCCAGGCAATATTAAAATATTTAGGAGAAACATCTTGAGTGAGAGCAGGGCTTCTCTCCACCCTTCCTCTACACTCCCCAAAAATAAACAGCAAAGGGCCTCCCTGGTGGCGCAAGGGGTTTTCGCTGAGCTGTGGAGCTGGGGTGGGGGTGGGGGGAATGCTGCAGTGCGAGTTCGATGCCCAGCCGGGGAGAATCCCACATGGTGCGGCAGACCTCTCCTGCCTCGCCCGCTGCTCCCCTCAGCAGTGTATTTATGACCTGCCTGTTCTGCTCCCCACTCTGTCTCTGGTGAACCCTCTCATCGCTTCACATCTCTGTCCTGCACCTGGGCTTGTATGCAAAAATAAAATCTTTAAAAAAATAAAATAAACAGCAAAGATTGTTCTGAGATGGGAAGGAGAAGGAGAAGGAGGGAAGGTGGTGAGCGCAGAGAGGTTGCCAGGCCTCTGATCTGAAGGGCCTGTGCAGGTAGGATGAAGACCATCCTGCAATGGGCATCTGCAATGGGGACTCTGCTGGCCCCCAGAATCCTGGGCATGGGCACCCCAGAGAAGCCCCGACTGTCTTTCCTAGTGGGCCAACGAGTGACTTTTTCCACAGCAGCCAACATGCAAGGGAGTGATTCTTGGCTCTGCCCCATCCAACTTCCACCCAGCCCCACAATGTCCTAAGATACTTGAGGCCTCAAGAATAGGAAATTAGGCCCTCAACCCCCATTATTTCCACCATGCCACACAACACACCTGTTGTGAAGCAGCTCAAACCCTCCCTCACCACCCATGAGCTGGAAGACCGTTATACTGACTTCTGTCACAACTGGGATTGAAAGGATTGAGCACAGGCGAGGTTGGGAGGCATATATTTAAGGTTTTTCAGACCTTATTTTACCTAGTGACAGAACAGACGTACAAACTCCCCCCATCCACCCTGAAAATAGGGGGCTCACACTTAGCTCCCTTCCAAGTCTTTCCTTCCAAGTCAACTTCATGAAGTGGTTACTCTTTCCTCAGCGTCACATCTGCAACGCTTCCTATCGTTCTATTACTACAACTGCACTGTAATTACTTACGAAGGAGTCTGTATCTGTCATTGGATCGGAGTTTCTTGGGATCAGGGCCCAAGTCTGACTCATTTTTGCATGCCTTATAATTGGCACATAATAGGCACTAAATTAATGTTTGCATAGTTAAATCGAATTGTCCACTGAATTCTCTTTTTAAAATTAAAAACAGAATTCCTCATTAAAGCACTCCAGAGCAAGAAAGATAGTCCTAAAGAGCAAGCATTTAAGGAAAACATAATTTGGCAACACCCCTCAGGTTTCACCTGTTCCTAATTGCTGTTTAATGTTTCCTAAGCAGTTGCTCTCAGACTTCTCACCTGACTCTTTGCATTTTCCCTACTCTCCTTGAGCCCCAGCCTTATTCCTGAGGCCCTCATTTTGGATTCTGGCCAGGATCGCTCCTCTCATCTTTTTGAGAATAAAAATGTCTGATAGGAACTTCCTCAAATTCTCATCTCCTTGCCTCAAAATCTCTTGGAAATGTCTAGCAAAACAGGAAAGGGAAGGCGTCTAACACATATACCGCCCAGAGTGGTTTTTTAAATGAGTTTGCCTGTTTCCTGTCTTAAATTTCCTACCATAAAATGATGACCACCTAGCAAGATATCTCTTTGCTGACAAAGCTCACTCGACTCCCAAGTCCTGCCAGCCCACAGCACAGCCCACTTCTCCTTCCCATACAAACATGTGGACCAGCAAGCTGCACTTTGAGTGACTAATGGAAATTTCAACCTTCTTTGTGGTGGTTGTTCCAAGCTGTACCATATTTTATTGTACTGTAAATTTTCATTTTTGCAAAGATGATCACTGAGCATGTTAAAAATGTTTTTCAATAAAACTAGAGCACATCCAGTGAAAAACTTGCTCCCTCTCAACCCTAACCGAGGTGCTCAGCTCCCTTTCCCAAGAGCACACCTGGCTGAGGCCTGCAAAGATAGGGGTGCTTATGTAGTGGCAGTGCCATTCCCAATTCTCTTCCTTGCCTTTTTCACTTAACATGGATCTAGAGATTGCTCCATAATCTACATAGAGACTGACTTTATTCTTATCAATGTTATGTTACTATAATCCATATACCAATTCGCCTATTGATGGACTCATTCCCAGTCTTTAGCTATTATGAGCATACTGCAGTGATTATCTGTGTATGGTTCTCTTTGTAGCTCTCTTAGAAAAAAAATGACAGAAATGGAATTTCTAAGTCAAGAAAATGTATATTTTATTTTTGGATAGGTATTGTCATATTATTTCTAAAATGCTTGTTCCAGCTCACACTTCCACCAGCAATATGTGAGAGTGCTGGTTTCCTCCCAGTGTTACCACTCTCCCACCAAACTTTCCTCTATCTTTTCTCCCCTCACACTACTCCATCCTGTGAATGAGTCAGGTTAGGTCTTAATGCCTCCTCAGTGATTTTTCTACATTCGATCTCTCTGTTCCCATCTAAAGTTCCTCTAGAGTCATGCCAGTCAGGGCACTCCCCTGCTCAAGAGCACTCCATAACTCCCCATCACCTATGGAATTAAGAACAATTTCTCTCTAGAGGCATCTGCATAGATTACACCAAGATACTTTGCCAGCTGCTGATTTCCCTAAAAGTCCCCGATCCTCCAGTCCAAGCCAAATTCCACTTTTCAATGTTTCCCTAATCTTTCCCTCCTCCCTTTCACCACACTTTTTCATCTACTTACAAAGCCTCTGCCCATCTTTGCCTCCCAAAATTCTCATCTTTCTGGCCAAACACCCCTTTCTCCATGAAGTCTCCACTGGTCCCAACAATCAGAGGTGACCTGTTCTTCCCTTGTACCCTAAAGTACCTTGTCTGTTCTTTTCCTAAGAATCACATCTCAATCTGCTGTAAATAAATCAAGAACTCGAGGAAACTCGCAAACTTTGTTTCATTCATCCCTGCATCGGCTCCTTTGCCTTTTGTTGAAATAAATTGTAGACACAAGTAATCAGATTGATGGCAAGAGGAGATTAGGAGGGAGTTACTGTTCTCTGGCTAAATCATCACATCCAGACAGCTGGACTGGAAGCTGAACGAGCTGCTTCCTTGCCTGTCTTCCCTTCTGTGTCAGATATAGGCACTGATTAACCTTCTTTAAGTTTCAGGTAAAAGAATATCCAAACCCAGGCCTCCCTGGTGGCACAAGGGGTTAAGTCTCAGTACTATGAAGCTACTGGCAGCCACTGCAGCACAAGTTCAATCCCCTGCCTGGGAGCTAGCCCACATGGCGTAGCAGACCTCTCCTGCCTCTCCCGCTGCTCCCCTCAGCAGTGCATTTCAGTAGATCTGCCTGTTCTGCTCCCTACTCTGTCTCTGGTGAATCCTCTCACCCTCCCCCACACCTCTAGCCTAAACCCCAGCTCTTGTATGCATAAATAAATAAATCTTTAAAAAAAAATACCAAACCCCTCAGCAAAAAGGGAACTTGTTGACTGTGGTGTTGCCACCAGAAACTGGTCTCTCTCCAGCCCTCAGCCTTATGTCCTATGTACTGGTTCTACCATCAGACAGGCTATCCTCTGTGGAGATGCTATGATAGCAACAGCTTTAGTGGTTAGTCATACTCTCACATCATCCTGAATTCAAGTCCAGAGTGAAAATAAACCTGCCTCCCTCCTAATAACCCCAGCAAAAGTCTCCTTGCTTTTCTCTGCCTCTTAATGGATTCGATATCCACCCTTGACCATGGGAATGAGTTCCTCTGATTGGTCAGACTTGAGCATACATCTGCTCTCATAGTCAAAGACTGAGTGCCTTCAACAAGCACATGGGTGTGCTATATGTGGAATAGTTCCACAGAAGGAAACTGATGTACTATTACCAAAAGAAGGAAGAACAGATGCTGTTGACCAAAACCACCAAATAGCTACCATACACTACTACCCTCCTGGAAGAGAGGGATGGGCCTGAAGCCCCAACCCTGAACTATTTCTCTCCTGCCTGGCACTCCGCACTACCCTGGAGGCAATGGTTCCAGCTTCCAAACACAACATGGTCCCCCAAGGTTTGTGGCTCAGCCACAGGACCAGTGTGAACAGATTCTAACCAAACCCCAGACCGGGCAATGGCTGGCGTGGTCCAGCCGGCTCCAAGTTATTAGAACCAGGAGTCCCAGCCCCAGCCCCTAGAGTTGTAGGATTGTTTATCTTTGTTGGGGAAAAACTGCAGCCAGAGCCATAAATCACTGCCCAGCTGGATAGCTTCGCTGAAATGTTTGTTTAAACAATGAAATCTCCTGACGGACTGAAAATATAGGATGGATCACCCTGTCCTCGGGCCTAGTCTCACAGGCTGAAGAGTGGGGCCCGCGAGAGGGACTCAAATTTGGTTCCCCACCCCCAGCCCCCAGCCCTCCCACCCCCAATATCAGCACTAAAGAATGGAGCCACAGCATAGCTAATCTGAAACAGCAGATAATGCAAAAGCCATGTCTATCAATCTTTGAAATGCAATCTCTGGAGTGGTTTGCATTGGACGTGCCGTCCTAATGGAAGTAGCATTTTTTGGCTAATGTGCACAAAGAGTCTGCTTAAGGGGTGGTTTCTCAAGGGCGCTGAGTGGAGCATGGGAGATCTGGCTGTGTGCACATGACTTCTCTCTGGGCCTCGGTTTCCTCACTTGTTACATGAGGGAGTTAGACTGGATCTTTCTGTTTCCTTCCTCTTGCCTGCTAAGTAAGGTGGAGGCGTACATTGCATTCCCTCCAAAATAAGCAAAAGTAGGGTGGGGGGGGGGAGAGGGAGGAGGAAAGGAGGAGGGTGGAGAGCACAATTGGCCTCCTCCCAGCCCTAGGGTGCTCCTTTCTGTGTACTCTGATCCTTCAGAGAACAGAAGAGAAAGACACTGACTAGTGCCCCAGCTGGCAGGTCTGTAATCAGGAGCTAGCACACTGTAAGAAAGAGGAAAAAGGATGACCACTGATGAATGTAAGTGACATGGACCAAGTCAGCAGAATTGGGGCCTGTGTCGGAACCAAACCATTCCTAACTCTTGGGACAGGATAGAGGAGAGATCGGAGCCTGAGCTGATGGGGCTTGATGGGGGAAGGGCACATCCAGAGGTGAGCAACTTCCTTCTCATCCTCTCCTAAAGGAAGAAGGCAAAGCCCAGGTGAGATCACATTTCTCCTCTTAATATGGTATTATAATACTTTTTATTTATAATTCATAATTCCACAATTGACATTGAAATAAGTATTTGCTTAATTTTTGTCTCAGTTCCTAGGCTATAAATGGCCTGGAAAGAGTGGCCTTGTTCACTGTTGTACCCCCACTACCTATATCCCAATACAAAGCCCATGTCTAGAAACTTGGTAATCCCTCAATCAATGGTGAATGAAAAAACAGAATATGATTGTAAGGATGGCCAAACTTCTCCCCAAATCCTACAGTGCAGCTAGAGGTCCTCAGAACAAGAATCAATTTTGTGGCGTGACTTTGGTTCTGTTTGAAGGGAGGTGTTGCCATCTGGTGGTTAAATGGAGACCTACACTGAGAAGAAGCTCACCTCCTGTCCCACTTAAGGGACCAGCAGCTAGCTTGTTTGAAGCCCAGGCCCCAGTCAAACAGAAATCAACCCCAGCTTTCCCTACCACCTCCGGAGTGGAACAAGAAGAGGAAAGAAAATGAAGATTGTGCAGGCCCTGTGTTGGATTGCCCCTTCATCCACCCCCATATAACTCTTGGGTCCCAGTTCCTCCTGGATACCCTAACTTGCCTGCCTTAGATTGGGCTTGCCCCCATTTCTTCCTCACTTTGGATTCAACCTTTCATTCTGGGAAGAACCTAGTCCATGGAAGGAGGGACAAGGTACAAATTAACCTTTGATTTAACCACTTCCAGATGAAAATTCATTACCTGCTCTCTCCCTGCTAGGTAAGCACTTTCTCAGCACTTACCCTCTCCCTCCTCTTCCTTTCTCCTGTCCTTGCCTTGATACCAAAGGTCCCTGGGCTCATGTTACCACTGAACCCAAACTTTTTTTAAAATCCAACATTCAAACCAAGTTTAGAAGGCAAAGAAAAATGCAATGTTACCTGTAATATACAGGGATCATTTAAGTTGCTTTACAAGGTGGGTCACTACAGCTTCACCCATTCACCAAATATTTGCTGCAAACCTACTATGTCCCAAGTACTATTCTAGGCACTAAAGAATTAGCAATGGACCCAGTAGTCAAAAACCCGTGTCCTAGGAAGCTTACATTCTAATGGCACTTCCTTAACTACATGGCTTTCAACAAGGAGCCTCATCCTCAGCTATATAAACTGGGACAATGGTCCTTGCTACCTCCCCAAGCCACTGGAAGTGTAGAAAGAATTAGAAGGTGCTTGAACGGAGTTGTGGGCAAAGAATGGCAGGACTCAGGCCACTCAGAGCAACTGATGTTCCAGTGACACAGGATGGGGCTCTGGCTGAGCAACTAGGGAGCCAGGCTTTTGTGTAACCGGTAGGATGTACACACCTACGGCTGAATGTAGTAGCTCAGGACAGTGGAGGAGAAGCTGGGTCTGCAAGGCAGAACTTCATAAATTGGGAAACAGACATGAGAATTACAGCAGACATCTCACTAGAGGCCAGGCAGGCCAGAAGAGAAAGAAAGGCCTTATTTTATTTTTATTTTTTTTTATTGTTATTTATGTCTTTTACATTTTGTATTCCCCTTGGGTAGCCCACCACCAATTCACCCGTGATCCATCTCCATGGTCCCCTGTATTCTCCTCTCTTCCATTTTG